>MU185941.1:58196-74643 GCA_016904865.1 Pissodes strobi
AGTGTGGTTTGGTTTAATAAAATAATTATCAAATAACTACCAAGTGTCGGCAAATTAAGTTTAGATATGATGGATCTTGCTTTGAACTTTAGACCCAAGTATTATAGTCCCTCCTCCATTCCACATGAGGATTACACTTTATGAACTATCGTTTAGCTCTCATATATCTTCCTTCAACTTTGCCCTTTATAATTTAATTTACAATAAAGTTAGTTATGATTATTATTATTAAGTAAGCGCTTTCGAGATTTTTAGAAAAACCGTTAGGTAATATCTTTACATATTTTGGCTAAGTCTTCCTTGACAGTTTGGGTTATGTTTTTGAAAGACTCTATGTATCATTATTATTATAGCCTCTAAATAAACAATGTAGAAATTTTTATTTATATAAGCTCAATATGTGAAAACAGTGGCGCACCCAGAATTTTGTCTTAGAAGGCTGGCAGCTCTCAAATGTGAGGAACTAGTAAATATTTCTTTAAAGGAAATAATATGAATAACGTTACAATATGCTCTTTTATAAAAATAATTACACAATAATACATATTTTTCTTTTTGTGTATGTATACCGGGTGAGTTTTTTAAAGTGTTACAATGCTATACCGGGAAAACGGTTTGGAAAATTTTCATGAAATTTTGATGACGTCATAGTGATGTAGGGGGACATATTTTACCATATTTTTTACATTTTTCCTCTTTCCTGATTTTGAGGGGTGGGGGGGTAACTTTGAAATTTCAAATGGAATGATGTATTTTTGTTTCCAAAATTCGAATCTACATAAAAAGCTACGTGAGTATGTGCATTTTATTTAAAATTGTTGCCATGTTTACGGAGCTCTTAGAAATTTAAGATATTAGATTAAAAAAACACTTACAACTTAACCATAGTTTTTTCAACGTCTATTATGTTTGAGAAGATGTTCAAAATGCCTTCCTTGAACTTCTAAACACTTTTGCACTCTTCGCTTGAATGAATTTCGCACCCGTTCTAACATTTCAGGTGTCTAATAAGCACGCAGAACGGATTCGGTGTTTCATGTCATCTAAAGTTGTAGGTGCGTTTTGGGTATGTCTTGGGTTAGTTTGGATTAGCACCTGGTTAGTTTCCTTTTACTGATCCCCCGTGGCGAGGGAGTTGACATTACTTTTTCTTTTATAAAACCCCACATAAAGAAATCAAGGGGTGTTAAATCCGGGGACCCAGCAGGCCAGTTCATCGGGCCGGATCGACCAATCCACCCGTTTTCAAATATTTGATCTAAATAATTTCGGGCCTGAATTGCATTCTGGCTTTAGTAAGTCCTCCCCTGTAAGTGCCTGCAGAACTGCGCCCTCCTAGGGCTTGAATGCCGGCACGGTTTTAATTAGCTACTGTGTGCTGGTGTTGTCAGCGCAGGTGAGCGCGAGGTATCCCGGTCTGTGGTTGCACTTTTCGAAGCGCACCTGTGGGCCCTCATCTGGGATGTTTTTATACTCCATCGACCTGTATTTCTTGTACCTCTTCAGTCGTCAGTTGGGCTCTCCGATAGACTTCTGGTAGGTATGATGGCGATTTTTTTGCTTCTAGCTACCCCTTTATACGACCTTACAATGGTGGCCGGTTTGGATGTGTGCTCACCTCTTGGCTTTTACTCCATTACTTCAACCTCCAATGCTGGTCGATACGAAGGTACCCGTAGATATATCGGGGCATAAACGCGTTGCTAAATTTCAGCAGCGACATATGAATTTTAATTATAAAGCATTTGTAACTTCTGTTTTATTTTAAATGTTGTTTCGTTAATACAGCAATTTAAGAAATTTTTAATTTTCTTAATTATTTGAAATCTCACAACCCGCCTCTTCTGGGTGCGCCACTATATTAGCACACTTAAATGAATAAAAAAATACTCATTTTTTATTTCTTCAAGGTGGCTCAAGAAAGCTGGGCATGCATCAGTCTTGTTATTTTAAACAAAATACCCCATATTTATTTAGGGTTTTTAAATTTATTTAGAATTTTCGTCTGAGGTTCATTTTATGTTTTAATAATTTGAATAATTTCGAATTATCTAATTGTTTGAAATAAAATTAAAATATTTAAGGAATAACAAACTAACATGTAGCTAATGGAAGTTCAGTCTAATGTAAAATTTGATTAAGTACCATAATGCATGCTATAATTTTCAAAATGAATAATGGAAATTTCGTTTTTGTATGGCAACATGCAAAAGCGGAATTTCCAGATCAAATCTACTCGATGAAATTGTCTTTTATGCAATCAGAGATGAGGCTCCCTTCAGCTAAAGATTTCGGGAACAGGTTGCCAACGAGAATTTTGTCTCGTAGAAGTGTGGAAATCGTGATTTCGAATGAATACTTTCACAATAATTGAAATATTACAGTTCAAAATTTTTTTTTTTAGCTCCAGGAATATTTTTATTTGACAACCTGCCAATAACTGAAGCTGGGTTTACAAACTGCACGTTGTTTTTAAATTCGTTTGAAGGACGGGGCGACTCATCAACTAAGAATTTTTACATATTTGAATATAGAGAGGTAAATTGAAGCATATAATATTTATTACATATAAGATGTGGCAAAAAAACTCTGGAAACACGGAAATATATACAAAAGGGAATCTTTCGGTGCCACCAACTTCCGGTTTGATCGGAAACGCAAACCTCCGGTGAAATAGAAATTTGCAGCATCGATAGTACCGTTTTGTGTATATTTCTGACACCAAGGGAGATGAGGTGGCGGGCGCCATTGGGGATTCTGACCTGTGCGTCTTAAACGATGGCGCCCCCACCCACATCTCATCAACACATGGAAATTTAGTCTCTATCGATGTATCTGTCGGCAGCCCTTCTATTACAGACCGCTTCCTCTGGTATGATTCTGATGATACCCATGACAGCGATCACTTCCCAATTATAATACACTTCTCATAAAGAAGGCCGACTGGACCTCTTTCCCTTCCAACTTTCAGTTCCATTCCCCACACCCCCTGACATCAACACTCATTTATTACCAACTCCATATTAGCCGCTGCTTCCCTTTCCATACCCAAAGTAAATACCTCTCACCCTAAACCGTCTGTCCCTTGGTGAAATGAGGAATGCATAAAAATCATCAATGACTGAAAAAAGCATTAAGAATTCTCACTTTACCCCGATCAAATTTGTTAATTTTTAAATTATGAATAGATATTCAATTTGATCGAAGAAACACTAATTTTGAGCGACAAATTCTGGGTGTGATTTACAAAAATATTAAATTCAGAGATTGCATTATCACTGGAAATAAGATATAACAAAAACTTCGTGAAGTGTTTTCATACCACGTAATGTTTTTGAGTAAACTATAAAATTGAAATTTTAAAAAAATTAATGTTTATTTGCATATTAGGCCAAATTTTTAGTAGTCACTATGCCCCACTAGATAATTTACAAACACCCCATAGTTGGCTGGGTGACCGCTAGTGGAAAAGTAAAAGTGTCCCAAAGAGTAAGAAAAGAAATAAATATACGGTTGTTGAATGAGATATTTACTAAGAACATCAAGCAAGTTCAGCTAATTAAATATATACTCGTATTTTAACAGTATTACCGGTGAGATGAAACGTATGAAATGTTTGATATTGATTACCCATTGATTTAGTTTAACTTGTAATGCAGGTTAAGGTCGAATGTCGCTCAATACTTTTCTAAGCTCTATTATATGCTTTATTTTCTATTTCTTATCTAGCATGGCTTAGGCCAATGGAAAGCTGCAAGTGAACATCTTAAATTTGGTCGTTCGGAAGAAGTTAGACTTAATGATTTAAAGTATCAGTCAACCTACGAAGTTAGAGTATTTGGTTTTGGAGATGAAAGTGAATTCCGGCAACAAACCCATGTGTTAGCAAAAATCAAAACGTCTTGGTTTACGACATTATGCAAGAGTAAGTCCACATTTGTACAAATATTAACCATACCAAATAGTAGCTGATTATATCGCAGCTATTAACGTTAATATCTGGTGTTCGGTACTTTTTCATTTTTCGTTTTAAATAATTCTAAATCATTCTAAAGATCTGTCCTCATATTTTGGCAACTACTGTGGAGTTTTCAAATTGAGTTAGCTTATGTTATACAGACCTAATAAGGCATAACATAAGTTGTTAAAATTTTACTTATACTGTTTCAGAGCTAGATGCAAATCTGATTACAATTATACCAGACGTTGATCAAGCTAAGATTTTAATTGAAAGGGTAAGTTTATGTTTTTCCTTTGTAAGTGTATGATCGCCATCAATATTCGGTTTAACATACCGAATATCCTCATTATATTTAAACATAAACATTTTTGGATTCTTGTAACGGTATAAGTATATACCCTGTATATCGACAGGATATTGTAACTATTAAATATTATTAAAACACCGTTTATAAACTGCATACTATTGCACACCATAACAATACACGCTGACCTGATTAGAGTTCATATTTGGTAATGTAATGTAACTGCGCATCACAATTGATTATTAATATCATAGATATCAATACTGTAACACTGTTCCTGATATAATCAATATATAAAGTCAAGTAATCTCCTGTCTATTATTGAGGCCTCGGATAACGAACCAGACTCAACTGTTAACTCAAGGGGGCATAAAATAGCACCCCTTGCTCGAGTATTTACATCGCGACCCTGCCAGTCCTTCACACGTGGTGAAAATAGAGTATGCATGGGCTACCAAGCAAATAATCTACGGAGGTCCAATTCACTCAGAGGCAAAATGGCATTAAGAAAAAAAAGAAAAAGGAAGAAATTTATCTTTAAGGTTTTGGTACAGGAAGAGAAATAAGTGAGAATAGAAAAATGGAAGTTAGATACGGACAATTGAACATTGGAAAAGTAGAATGTGAAGGTGAAAAACAATAATAATGACAAAAGTAAAATAGAACTGTGCACAGGTATTTATAGCCTATAAGAAAAATGTTAAAATGGGCTAAGCTAGTTATATATTTTTCTTTGTATATCGGCGTAGTTTTTTTTTGTATTACAATTATATTATTATATTATATGCACATGTAGATTTTCCTAGCAGGCACCATCGTCCTATTTTAAAATACATAATATATATACATGTTAATTAATAACAATCAATCAAATAATTGCAGTAAAAATACCATTTTGTGGAATCAAATCGGCAAGGCACTATAGCCGATTATGTTAAAAAGATCATTAATGAAAAATTTCTGGAAATTAGTATACAAATCGTATTTAAGTAGATGCACAAATATGCACAAATTATAATTTAACTAAAATTCTAAAGAGCGGCAAAACCGCATTGCGTCGGTTAAAAATCAAATATATAGGTAGTCAATCTCAATAGTATATTAAGATAAAAATACCATATTTTTTCTTCAAACGTCAGTAAATTCGTCATTACTCGACTGTGTAGGCGGCCGTGAAGTTTCGTTTTTCCTCCGCCGGAGCTTTACTTTTCACTTTTCCGCCGGCGGAGGTAAAAGTGTTGTCATAGCAACATAGATACAATACAAACAGGCAACAAAATAAGCGTCAACAACTCAAGATTTATTAAACTACAATTTGTATTTATCACTCAATTTGTGACTGCATTTCTAAAAATCACTAATTTAGGAACAAATTGGTTATTATTTAATCGATCTTACTCAATAACTGCTTATCAATACGGAATTAAAACGCAATCGGAGACGCAATCTTAAAAAATAATTATTGTTGACAGTGTCCACTGACAGCCTTATGTTACATTACTATAGCAACAACATGTGCCTATACACCGACACCGGTCTAAGCCGCCTTGCGAACCCACTTATCTTTAATAATAATTAGATATTATTACTATTAAAAAGAGATGTTTTTGCATTAATTTGTCGACATTTGAAGAAAAAACAGCATATTTTATTCGGAGGAAAAGTTACTTTTCATGGCTTGCTCTCTATTACCAGCCTCACTCCGTTCGGCTGTTAAACACGAGCGCGCCATGAAAAGTATCACTTTTCCTCCATATAAAATAATATACTATTATCGCACGAGCACGAAAGCACCGTCTATAGATATTCTAATAAGTCCGCTCACTCCAGCATGCCGTGGAAAATATTGCCGTTGACCTTGAACACACTCGGCCACTGTACAGGGTGTCCCAAATTCGAGCCTCATCATTGGGATCTCGGAAACTAGAAGAGATACGAGGTCGGTTAAATGGGGGCAAAGTTGCGCAATTTGATGCTAATCAAAATGCCACATTAAAAGTTTAAAAAATCCGAATACTTCCGAAGATATTTAGAAAAAACCGAATATTCGCGATTTCATTTTTATTTTTTTATGACTCTATTTGAATAGATATACCAAAATAGATTTCATATTCTCATTGCTACTTTTTCTGTTCTACAAGGTGGTGTTATCAGATTTTCAAACCGACGTTTCGTCTTTGAGCTGCCATAATCAACTTTGTTTTTTTAAATACGGCCCTGGATTTTTTATTACGGACCTTAAGAGCTTCTAATGTCCCAAAACCAATGATGGTATCGCACTTATTCGAAAGAGTCATGTTAATGATTTCCTGGTAAAATCTTACCAAAAATATGTTTTTTCTTCAAACGTCAGTAAATCCGTCATTACTTGACTGTGTAGGCGGCCGAAAAGTTTCGTTTTTCCTCCGCCGGAGCTTTACTTTTCACTTTTCCGCCGGCGGAGGTAAAAGTGTTGTCATAGCAACATAGATACAATACAAACAGACATCAAAATAAGCGTCAACAACTCAAGATTTATTAAACTACAATTTGTATTTATCACTCAATTTGTGACTGCATTTCTAAAAATCACTAATTTAGGAACAAATTGGTTATTATTTAATCGAACTTACTCAATAACTGCTTATCAATACGGAATTAAAACGCAATCGGAGACAAATCTTAAAAAAATAATTATTGTTGACAGTGTCCACTGACAGCTTTATGTTACATTATATTCACCGACACCGGTCTAAGCAAGGCCACCTACGACCGTGGTCTAAGCCGCCTTGCGAACCCATTTATCTTTAATAATAATTAGATATTATTACTATTAAAAAGAGATGTTTTTGCATTAATTTGTCGACATTTGAAGAAAAAACAGCATATTTTATTTGGAGGAAAAGTTACTTTTCATGGCTTGCTCTCTATTACCAGCCTCACTCCGTTCGGCTGCTAAACACGAGCGCGCCATGAAAAGTATCACTTTTCCTCCATATAAAATAATATACTATTCTGTCTGCTCTCTAACACATGAGGTCTTATGGAAAATTCCATTAATATAAATTTTTCGAATAAGTGCGATACATCATTGGATTTGGGACTTTAGATGCTCTTAAAATCCGTAATAAAAATTCCAGGGCCGTATTTAAAAAAACAAAGTTGATGATGGCAGCTCAAAGACGAAACGTCGGCTTGAAAATCTGATAACACCATCTTGTAGAACAGAAAAAGTAGCAATGAGAATGTGAAATTTATTTTGTTATATCTATTCAAATAGAGTCATAAAAAAATTAAAATGAAATCGCGAATATTCGGTTTTTTCCAAAAATCTTCGTAAGTGTTCGGAATTTTTCCACTTTTAAGATGGCATTTTAATCAGCATCAAATTGCACAACTTTGCCTCCATTTAACCGACCTCGTATCTCTTCTAGTTTCCGAGATCCCAATGATGAGGCTCGAATTTGGGACACCCTGTACAGTAAACGAATGGGTGCAGCTACGGTGTACGATCAATATGAACTGCCGCTCGATTATTTTTATACGGGGAGCGTTCTATTAGGAATAAATGATATGAATATGATTACGTATTAATGTTTGGATTATTTATTTGTTATGAACAACTATTGACATTCTCTGTCTCATTTATAGCTCATTAATGATACTACATACTTTGTAATAGTTACTTGGTATTATAATAAATAAGTAAAAAATAAACGAAATATTATCTACGATATGGATAAAAATACCAGTAGGTACAACTTGTATTGTTTAATTACGAACACAAGTTACAAAATATAACAGGAAAATAGCGACAATGGAATAATTTTAACCTGATATGTTCGGCTGTCGATAGGTATCGATATTTTATTACATTTTGTAATTAATATGACAAATGCGTTGTCACAGTGGATGTCGTCCTTAAAAAAAAATTAAAACACCAACTAACCTGTGCCACACCCATAACTTAACCCAAGCATTAAAAGTGTTTTCCATCTAGAGTTTTTTTATTCTTAGTTAGTGGTTAAAACAGCGATCAAACTCACTTATACTCGTATATAACTCAACTTATATACATAATTTGGGCGAAGGTAAATATTAGAAATCCACAAATTTCACGCTATTTTGATATTCTTTGGATTCATGAAAGTGATTTTTCAAAGCCATGCATGTAACGACACGTTTTGGAATTTTCGTCTCGCAAGAGAGATAAAGAATATGACTCTCTCTCTCTCCCTCTTTCTCTTTTATGGAATCGGTAAAGAATTAATCAATTTTTATGAGACGAAGTGAAACTAAACGAAAGTTGATTGGACGACTAATCCAAATCTATTAAAATTGATTATGACGCATCGGAACTGCTTCAAATGACTAAAACGAGTTGAGACTAAGTGAAACTAACCGAAAGCTGATTCGGCGACTCACCCAAACTAACCAAATCTTAGATTATAACATAACCGGTTCAAATGATTAAAATAAGTGAGATTAAGTGAAACTAACCGAAAGTTGATTCGACGACTAACCCAAATCTATTAAAATTGATTATAACGTATCGGAACCGACTCAAGTGACTAAAATAAGTTGAGACTAAGTAAAACTAACCGAAACTTCATTACACGACTAACTAAAACTAACCATCTAACCAAATGTATAATCCAATAATCAATTTTTATGAGACGAAGTGAAACTAACCGAACGTTGATTGGACGACTAACCCAAATCTATTAAAATTGATTATGACGCATCGGAACTGCTTCAAATGACTAAAACGAGTTGATACTAAGTGAAACTAACCGAAAGCTGATTCGGCGACTCACCCAAACTAACCAAATCTTAGATTATAACAGAACCGGTTCAAATGATTAAAATAAGTGAGATTAAGTGAAACTAACCGAAAGTTGATTCGACGACTAATCCAAACTAACCAAATCTATTAAAATTGATTATAACGTATCGGAACCGACTCAAGTGACTAAAATAAGTTGAGACTAAGTAAAACTAACCGAAAGATCATTACACGACTAACTAAAACTAACCATCTAACCAAATGTATTAAAATTGATTATATAGTATCGGAACCGGTTCAGATGTCTAAAATAAGTTGAGATTAAGTGAAACTAACCGGAAGTTGATTCGATGACTAACCCAAAATAACCAAATCTATTAAAATTGATTATAACGTTTGGAACCGACTCAAATGACTAGAATAAGTTGAGACAAAGTGAAACTAACTGAAAGTTGATTCGGCGATTAACCCAAACTAACCAGATCTAATAAAATTGGTTAGAGCATATCGAAACCTGATCAAATGACTAAAATAAGTTGAGACAAAGTAACCGAATGTTGATTAGACGACTAACTAAATGTATTAAAATTGATTATAACGTATCGAAAGTTCAAATGTCTATAATAAGACGAGACTAAGTGAAACTAACTGAAAGTTGATTCGGCGACTAGCCCAAAGTAACCAAATCTATTAAAATTGGTTATAGCGTATCGCAACCGCATCAAATGACTAAAATAAGTTGAGACTAACCCAAACTAACCAAATCTATTAAAATTGATTATAACGTATCGGAACCGACTCAAATGACTAAAATAAGTTGAGACTAAGTGAAACTAACTGAAATTTGATTAGACGACTAACCAAAACTAACCAAATCCATTAAAATTGATTATAATGTACCGGAACCGGCTCAAAAAAGTAAAATAAGTTGAGACTCGTTAACGAAGTAGTCACTTCTATCACGTATACTGTGCTACTCGTGACTTTTTTAATAAAAAATCATTAAAAACTTGTGTACAAATCTGCTGTAATTGCTACTACTTTCTCTGCCGACTTTCAATGTATTGTTTTGTTTTTATTGAAATAACGCAGACGGCGCATGAGAGGTTTATAGACAATGCTGTGTTGCCAGATTTATTCTTTAATTCTATATGGTTTTAAATTAAAATGGTACATTTTCAGTTTGACAATTTTATGTTAGTCAATAGTTGTGTTGTGCTGAATTTAAAATATATATCTATATAATATCTATTATTCCTGAAATTATTATTTTATGTAACTTATTAAAGCGAGGCAAAGCGATAGTGATATTAAGCTGATAAGAATTGATATTATTCATTGCTCTATGTAAAAGGTCGGAGCATGATTATTTCTCTTGCTGACTATAGGTATTTTATTTCCTTATATTCCTTGCGTTTCTATACAAGCGTCTAGCGTCTGCGGTATAACTATTTGCAATCATGCGCAGTTGCGTTTCGGGATCAGCTTTTGTGCTTGTGATACTACGGCCCGGGTTCGATTCCCGTCGGTGACATGTTTTATTTTTATTTTTTTAGTTATATTTGTTATTTTGGGTTAATTTTAGTTTAGTGTTAGGCAGGGTTGGTCAAACGTGTAGCGCCCCCGTCTCAATGCGCTTGTATGATTCATAAAAGTTAGTTTCGATTATGTTTGCTTAATATGGGATACTGACGCGCGCGTAGCTAGTAGCACAGGACACGTGATTGAAGTAAACACTTCTGAAGTTTCAACTCATTTTATTTATATGAGCCGGTTTCGATACGTTTTTATAATCAATTTATATACATTTGTTTAGTTTTGGTTAATCGTCTAATCAACTTTCTGTTAGTTTCACTTAGTCAACTTATTTTAGTCTTTTGATCAGGTTCCGATATGCTATTACCAATTTTAATGGATTTGGGTAGTATAGATTAGTCGCCGAATCAACTTTCAGTTAGTTTCACTTTGTCTCGACTTATTTTAGTGAATTCAACCGGTTCCGCTAGGTTATAATCAAATTTAATAGATTTGGTTAGTTTGAGTTAGTCATCGAATCAACTTCCGGTTAGTTTCACTTAGTCTCAACTTACTTGAGTCATTTGAACCGGTTCCGATACGTTATAATCAATTTTAATACATTTGGTTAGTTTTGGTTAGTCGTCTAATCAACTGTCAGATAGTTTGGGTTAGTTTGGGTTAACTTATTTTAGTCATTTCAACAGGTTCCGGTAGGTTACAATCAATTTTAATAGATTTGGTTAGTTTGGGTTAATCGTCGAATTAACTTTCGGTTAGGTTCACTTTGTCTCGACTTAATTTAGTCATTTGATCAGGATCCGATATGCTATACTAATTTTAATAGATTTGGTTACCTTGGGTTAGTCGCCGAATCAGCTTTCAGTTAGTTTCACTTTGTCTCAACTCATTTTAGTCATATCAACCGGTTCCGATAGGTTATAATCAATTTTAATAGAATTGGTTAGATTGGGTTAGTCGTCGAATCAACTTTCGGTTAATTTCACTTAGTCTCAATTTATTTTAGACATTTGAACCGGTTCCGATACGTTAAAATCAATTTTAATAGATTTGGTTAATTTGGGTTAGTCCCCGAATCAACTTTCAGTTAGTTTTACTTTGTCTCGGTTATAATCAATTTTAATAGATTCAGTTAGTTTGGGTTAGTCGTCGAATCACTTAGTCTCATCTTATTTGAGACATTGAACCGGTTCCGATACGTTATAATCAATTTTAATACATTTGGTTTGTTTTGGTTAGTCGTCTAATAAATTTTCGGTTAGTTTCACATAGTCTTAACTTATTTTAGTCATTTGATCCGGTTCCGATACGCTATAACAAATTTTAATATATTTGGTTAGTTTGGGTTAGTCATCGAATCAACTTTCGGTTAGTTTCATTTAGCCTTACTTATTTTAGTCATTTGAACCGGTTCCGATACGTTATAATCAATTTTAATAGATTTTGTTGGTTTGGGTTAGTCATCCAATCAACTTTCGGTTAGCTTCATTCACTTCGTCTCATAAAAATTGAATAATTCTTTACCAATTCCATAAAAGAGAAAGAAGGAGAGATCACGTGTAGTTACATAACAGTCATCAACAGTACAATAAGAAAAACTACCCTTAGCCATCTTAACCATATATATTTTTTAAATAGCGTATAGCGTAAATCGTGCGAAAACTATTCCGTAAAAATAAATTCACACCGTCCGATCGCGGCAGTAATTGCGAAAACTGAGTCACGGCTAAGCCGTGACATTGACACACGTCAATGTCAATGCCGATGGGTGAGGGATTGGCGCAGGCAGGAGGGAAATTTTTCGCGGCACGCTCGAGTGAGCGGACTTATTAGAATATCTATAGACGGTGACGAAAGTAGGAAACGGCCCGCTTGCGAGTAGTTTCCTAACGTGCGAGTGTGCTAAAAGTCTTTTAAAACGTGTATTTTATACTATTTTTTCTATTTTGCACAATTTTAAAGAAAAACATTAATTTATTCTAGTCGCTATCAAAAGTTCGACGTCCATCTTGTCACTTTTGATGTCTGTATTATTAGGAATCCCATTCAAAACGGTGTCGAAATTGTTGCTAATAAGCTTTGGCATTGAACAATTTTGTTAATATCATAGTAATCAGTCAATAAAAGTAGTGTCGAAAAGCGCTTCTTTTCGACACTACTTTGCGCATCGAAAAGACTTCTTTATGATACCAAAACAGAAAAAAGAATTTTTTTTTATTAGTTTTTCGTAATGGAAAAATTAATAAGTGCCAATAAAACAAGCTATACGTAATTGCGAAGTATACTAAAATATACAAGGTATTTCAACAACTGAACAGTAGCGAAAATTATTTAAGTATGATAAATATACAATTTTGTACATTTTCAAATCATATTGCCACAATCTTAAATGTCGCAGCACATAAATTACTTAATCATAAGTTACGAAGAATATAATAAACTAAACAGTAGTTGTTGATTAAAAATAACGCGGTGTTAAGCGATATGTTGGGAAATATTAGAGTAACAAATCTCGTGTATGTGGAATTCAATTGAATTAAATCATAGTTGTATATTATCTAATTTCCTATAGGATGGAAGATGGAATATGATTATTTTCCATATAAATGAAATAACTTCTAGGCATTATCACATCATTATAATATAAATAAATATTATCAAAGATTAGTTAAAAATTTTGAAGAATAATAAGGCTGCTAATTGAGAGAAATTGCTTGTACAATATTGTTTAAATAATGTAATTTATTACATTAATTTTCGCGGTACACGTTATATTTCTGTACAGAGTTATTGCATTGAAATTGCAGTGGCTAATTTATTACTATGACATATTTTTATAGGTGAAATAAGCCTTAGATTATAACAATGGACTTTTGTCGCAAATCTTACCTTAGAGAGTTAATGTGAAAAACGGTATACAGATATGTCAAGAAATTATGCCAATTTCAACATCAGTTGCGAGTTGTTAAAACGCAAAAATTTTAAAAGACCTACCAATAATTGATTATTATCTCAATCACATACGCATTCAAATAATAAATAATAATAAAATAAAAGAAGAAATTTTCTTTATTTTTTGGTAGTAAGAGGTCAAAAGGTATCTCATGTTTTGAAAATATTAACGAGAGTATCATTAAAATAACGAAGTCAGTGTTCATTCATTAACATCCAGAAACTCATTTGTTTATTTTTGACAGTTGTTCGAGGCTGATAATTCGACAAAACTTTTATGTTCAATTTAAATATTATTCTCTTACGGGATTCGCTTAGATATCAATTTACGTACAAAATAACTGTTTCACTCAAACCCATTGGGATGCTCTTTGAGTAAAAGATAAATTCATAATGAAAAATATTTAAGCTCAGTTAAGTTAAGTTAAGTGAAGCTGTTTTGAAATGATCTGGTCAGTTTATCACGATCAATTTCATCAATTTTAAAATGGCACAAACAAAATTCAAACAAAAATAATGGTATATCTTATTCTGGTATGTCTGTTAGTTATTACTATGATGAAATTAAACGCAATAAAGTAATACAAGATGATATACGAGATCCGTTGATTAAGTTTGATTCCTCAATACTCAAACACTACTTAAGAAGTTGTTAATTTATTTCTAAATATAAATTGTATATTCTAATATGGTAAACATTACATCCACTTGGACTTTTATTTTGATTGCTTGCAAATGTTTTAAACTTAGCGCAACAAGCATAATGATACATATTCTCGTGGCTGGGGGCGCACTACACACAAGGGCTTCCAACCACCCACGTAAATGTCTACGGTTACCTGGGAAGTACCGCCACAATGGGGGCAAAGGCCACCCCGGTCAGGCCGAGTGTTGGCCTCCACGCGCCCGAAGGAATTGGTATAAAACAGGTGAGAAGATCGCTTGCAATTCGAGCAGGCCCACGTAGTTCGATATTGCATCATATCGAAATACACAATGCCACAAATGCAATAGTGTCATTCTTACAAAATAAACGGAATCCTGTTAAATAAATTCGCAAAGTCAGTAAATTTGGGCCATAGTAAAATAAGATAATAAGAGAATCAAATGACCGCTAAAGTCCGAAAAAAATGGTTACTATCCTAGAGTTCGCAGATTGAAGTTTAACATCATAAATAACGTAACTTAATACTTTGTGAGGGCATAGAATGAAAAAAATGTATGGATTTGGAAAATAATGAGATATTTCTAAGCTAATTAATAAAGCGATCAAAACGACAATCGGAAGGTGAATTCGAGCTAGTATTAGGACACTAATATAATTTTATACGTAAAATACGGCTGATATAGTTCGTTCTTTGCAATAGATAATTTATTGCTATTATGCACATAGAAACGGGTGAGTATCACTTGCAATTAGTTTCAATTACTCATTTTGCGGCATTGCCCAAGAATAGTGCGAATGTGGATTGTGTGTATTTCAGTTTTTTCTATTTGTTTAGTTGTATAAATTTATATCAGGCCGGGTTCAATAAAATCAAAGAACCAAAAGAAACAATATAATAACTTAATATTTTTATATATTCGATTACTTCTAAAAAAAGAGAAAATAAGCATCGGGACTATAAATTTAAATATTTTAGTAATTAAGAATTAATTTTTTATTAAGTATATTCTTATCGAGAGATAAGCTTGGATTGAAAATAAACTCAGGAACCTAACACATATATTAAGGTAAGCGCATGCTATTTCAGGAACGGAATATTTTATAGAACGTAGATTCACACTATGTAAAAAACTTCCAGAAAGTTAGAGAAAGTAGGAATAATCTGTTAGAGTAAGCAAATGAAAACAAGAAGAATGAGGTTGAACGCAAGAGCTCTGCACATGTCTGGCTTGATCAACCAAATATTGCGGGATTTCGCAAACAATAACAAAATATAGATATAGTAATAATTCCAATGCTAAACAAAGAAGCCAAAACAGTCGCAGAAGCTATTGTCAATAAAATTAGGTTTTATGTCATCAATAGAAGCTAGTAAACTTTCTAAACAGACAACTTCTATTATTCAATTTTGCCTTCTAAACTTTTTAGTTTTTTTGGTTAAAACGTTCTCAGTTTCGATCCTTTGTTTCTTTAGTTCTCATTTTTATGTTTTGTTTTTAAATCTTTTTTATTACTGACAGTAACATGCTCGAAACACGATTTACTAATTATTTTACCCTTAATGTGACAATATTATATGCAAGTCGAATTCTCGATCAGCATTAGCGCGAGACGAAATGTTGAGAGATTTGATTGAAATAGGAAGAGATAGGAAGAAAGACAAACTCCGCAGATACCTCAGTAATGTAAATAAATATTATAAAGTGATCACTAACCAGAAATTTTAATCGACGTATGACTTAGGTACATCGTCGAAGATCTGAGAGAAATTCGGAAAAAATATGAAAGTAATATACATGGTAAACACGTGTATAAATAAAACACTCCAAAAGAACCGGTCCGCAATACAAGCGAGGAAGTCTCTTATATGAGAATTGCAAGCAATGTTCGCTAATGGCAGGATATTCTTCAGAGAAACCAGTCTAGGCTAAAGGCCGGTGATCAGACTTTGGCAATAAAATAAAGATATGACGTACGTCAAAGGCGGTAATTCGTGAAGAGAAGGTATTATGTAATAATAAAATGAGGGTTAAACGAGTATAACGGAGTATAAACAAACAAAATATACGACAATAAATAAATATAAGAAAAAGAGAGAAGATAGGTTTAAATAAGTTCTTTCAAATTAAGAAAGTATACGACCTGAACCATGATATATTTTTACATGATAATTAAACGATAATAATTACTTAGACTTCAAAAGAGAAAAAAAAAAACACTAAATGTTATAAAATAATAAGATATTATGCAAGTGATTGTTAC
>MU185941.1:84643-100708 GCA_016904865.1 Pissodes strobi
ACACAAACGTTCATATGCCAGGTAATTTTCAAATAGTTTTCTTACATTTGTAAAGGGGCGAAGCAAGTTGGAAGTTCAACATCAGGTGAAAGGGGTTTCAATGTCACTATTATTGCATGCGTGAATGCTGTAGGAAATAGTGTGTCACCCTTATATATATTTCCGAGGGTAAATTATAAAGCACTTCATGATTCCATTCAATCTGCTCACCCTAGCGGCTGGTCTAACAAAACAATTTTATACAGAATATTCTCCATTTTATAAGGTATATAAACTGTTCCTCAATTCATAAGGTGCTACTAATCCTAGATAACCATGAAAGCCATGTTGCCATCGAAACAATAAATTTAGCAAAAGAAAACGGAAGAGTTAAGGTTGCCCTACCTCATCATATAAGTCACAAGCTCCATCCGCTAGACCGAAGCCTATTTGGGCATTATAATTATAAAACATACTACAACACATTATGCGCCGGCGCCGACTGGATGCGTTACCACCCTGGAAACCCAATTTCAATTTATGATGTGGCTGAAATTTCCGGAATAGCCTTCCGTTTAGCATTCACACCTTCAAACATTCAGTCCGGTTTTAGAGTATCAGGTATTTGGCTTTTTAATGAAAACATCTTTCAAGAGCATGAATTCATGATATCATCGGTAACTGATCGGCCATCCGTATCCACAACAAGCTTTGCTACAACGGCATCAAATATTGTCGCAACTAGGGGTTCGCGAGACCGAGACCAAGACCGAGACCTGGCAAGTCTCGGTCTTGGTCTCGAAGAAAAAATTTAGTATCGGTCTCGGGTCTCGAAGCTCGAGACTACCTTGGTCTCGGTCTCGGTCTTGTCTCGGTTTGGTCTCGGTCTCGGTTTGAGCAAATAAAAAGTAATTAAATAATTTACTGTTTTATTTCGTTAATAACACAAACGTTACTTCGGAATGTTGAGTTAAATAAAACATCTAATAAGTGTCTTTTGTGCATCAGTTCTTGGTGTAGATGTGATATTAAGGATAAACTTCTTAAATAATTTTACATTTTTTGTTTGCAACAGTTGTTTGGATATTAATAGTTAACTTAAATAGGTACCTAATAATATTTTAATATATTTCATGTTAGTTTCTAAATTGTTGTTTTGATATAAAAATGCTTACCTCTAATGTAGGTAGGTATACACGTGATAGGGATTTTTAAGTATGTACAATGTACATACAGGGTGACCAAATAAGCGTGCAAGGTACTGAATCTCGGAAACTATTTATTGTAGAGACTTGCGGTAAAAAATTTTATAACTAAAGTAGCAAACAAAATTCTTGCAAATTATTTTCAGCTTTCGCAGATGGCCGCTAGGGGGCGTAACCGCCATCTTGAATTTAAAAAGTGGTGGTTTTCGGAATTTTGCATTATTAAGATAACAAAAAAATACAAGCATTTACAAGCTGAGATAAATTCGAATTTTTTTTGTTAAACACTTTTTGCCCTATCCCCAAACATAAATTGGTGGGGGGTGTTCAAATGTTTTTGTAAATAAACATCTGTAACTTCAAAACGGCTACACGGATTTCAACCGACTTGGTGTCGTTGAAAAGAGCTTTTCTTGGGCAACAAAACCTACCTTATTTGTGGTGATTGTAATTTGCTATGTCGCCACTAGAGGGCATTTTTCGATATTACGACAGAAATTGCGAAATTTCTAAAAAATTTAAATCTATTGGTACGTTTTTTCATGAAAAAATAGTAAAATGATGCCCAAACAAGCTAGTGAAAACCGCGCCTCGATATCATATTCCTAACCTAAAATATCGGCAAAAGAAAATTTTACCATAAAATCAGTTTTTTTTAAATTTTTTCTCCAAAGTTTGTTGGTTGTTTTTTATGAGTAACTAGACTGCCATAAAACTAGAAACCATAAAAAATATAAACAGCTTGAACCGTCATCAATATAGCAATTTTAGGTTGTAACTATGCTTAGGCGCATATTAACTATAATTAGGCGCATATTAACTATAATATAGGTACGAGTAAGTAGGTATATAATAAGTATAAGGCCATGTATCAAGATCAGATCAAGGACGTTGGAGTCTTAGCTTAATGTGTGATGTGGCATTCTGGGAGGCAACATTATTGAACCATATTTCTTCGATCGACCACTAAATGGTAACGTGTTTCTAGATTTTTTGGTCACCCAATTACCGATTTTGTTAGAAAATGTGCCACTGGAAATACGGCAAAATTTGTTTTTGCAATTAGACGATTGTCCAGCGCATTTAGCTATAAATGTGCGAGAAAATCTAAACGAAGCATTTAAACAGCGATGGATTGGCAGAGGAAGTCTATTTCCATGACCACCCAGATCCCAAGACTTAACCTGTTTATGGGGCCGGTTAAAGGACAACGTATTTCAAACCCAAACTACAACTAGGCAGGACATGGAATACAGGATTCGAAATGCAATTCGTAACCTACCATGAGCTAAAATTGAAGCTACAGTTTTTTACACGCAAGAGAGGCTCCATCAATGCATAGAACGTGATGGACAGCAATTTGAGCATTTAAGGAGGCATTAAAAAACTTTTTTTAGGGCCACGACTTACATAAAAAAGAAAATTTCGTAAAAATATGAAGGCCCGTTTTCAAAAAAGTTATCGAATTCGAAACCCACGGATTTTCTAGTAAAATTTCCTTCTGCCGTTATTTTAGGAACAAGATATTAAGGCGCGGTTTTCACTAGCTTGTTTGCGCATAATTTTGCTATTTTTTCATAAAAAAAACTGATACCAATAGATTTAATTTTTTTTTAGGAATTTCGCAATTTCTTTCGTAATATCCAAAAATGCCTTCTAGTGGTGACATAGCAAATTACAATCACCACAAATAAACTAGGTTTTGTTGCCCAAGAAAAACTCTTTTTTTACAGTTAAATTTGACGTTTCTTTCTAATATTGTTATTAGACATTTGTTTACCTACTCGTGCCTATATTATAGTTAATATGCGCCTAAGCATAAATGGTGTCTTCTTTTTAAAAGTTACAACCTAATGACGATTCAAGCTGTTTATATTTTTTGCGATTCCTAGTTTTGAAATAGAAATTTAAGTTACCTATAAAAATCAACCAACAAACTAAAAAATTAAGATACTGATTTTATAGTAAAATTTTCTTTTTCCGATATTTTAGGTTAGGAACAAGATATCGAGGCAAGGTTTTCACTAGCTGGGTTGGGCATCATTTTACTATTTCTTCATGAAAAAAAACTCGTACCAATAGATTTAATTTTTTTTTAGAAATTTCGCAATTTCTGTCGTTATATCGAAAAATACCCTCTAGTGGCGACATAGCAAATTACAATGACCACAAATAAGGTAGGCTTTGTTGCCCAAGAAAAGTTCTTTTCAACGACACCAAGTCGGTTGAAATCCGTTTAGCCGTTTTGAAGTTACAGATGTTTATTTACAAAAACATTTGAACACCACCCCCCCCCCCAGTTTATTTTTGGAGATAGGGCAAAAAGTGTTTAACAAAAAAAAACTCGAATTTATCTCAGCTTGAAAATGCTTGTATTTTTTTGTTATCTTAATTAGGAAAAATTCCGAAAAACACCACTTTCTTCAATTCAAGATGCCGGTTCCGCCCCCTAGCGGCCATCTGCGAAACCTGAAAATAATTTCCGGGATCTTTTTTGGCTACTTTAGTCATAAAATTTTTTACCGCAAGTTCCTACAATGAGTAGTTTCCGAGATACAGTACCTTGCACGCTTATTTGGCCACCCTGTACACATAAAAACTAGGTACCGATTTATGTCAATTTTATTGTCAAAGTCAACGCTTTTTCTTCTTATTTTTTACATTTCTTATCAGTTGTAGCGTAGCCATACAAAGTGATGTCATTTTCAAACATTCTGTATTATATGGAAATATTTATTTTGAAAACTCTTAAAATTTAACGGTATACAGGGTGTCGCGAAATTAGTGGACGAAACATCAACCATGTATTTATGGGTCAAAAATAACTAAAATTTTTCTTATAAATATATATCGGGAAGGGAGCTAGAGCCTTTAAAGTTTTAAAATTTTGGGATTCTACTAACTTTAATATTCTGAATTTAAAAATGGAATTAAAAATAAAAAATTTTAGTCAGGTGCGAACATTTTAGGGGGTGAATCTAAAAGTTAACTTTTTTTTGGGCTAACGGTTAATATATTTTTTCTTCAAATTTTGAAAATTTGAATTTTTTTTTCGCAAAAAAGTGCCTCTTAGTTTGCTTCGCTAGGACGCAGCGTTTTTGAGAAAAACGGATTTTAAAGTACACTGACTGCCAAAAACGGGTGTAAAATGAAGGTTATAATTTTTGATATTCCCCAAAAATTCCTTTTGACGTTACAAAACTTCATATTTTTATAAAATAGTAGAAACACTGGTTCCAGAAAAAAGTTATGACAGATTTTCAAAATTTGATAAACTATAGCATTCAATTTACACCCGTTTTTGGCAGTCGGAATACATTTATAATCCGTTTTTCTCAAAACCCTGCGTCCTAATGATAAGAAATAAGTGGCACTTTTTTACCCAAAAAAAAAAATAAAATTTTTAAATTTTTTAAAGAAAATAAAAAATAGCCCACAAAAAAGTTGACGTTAATTTTTTATATTCACTTCCATAATGTTAAGCACCTGACCTGACTAAAATTTTCTATTTCTTATTCCATTTCCGAATTCTAAATATTATTAAACTTAGTGTACTAAGGGGAATTCCAAAATTTTAAAACTCTATTTTACATAATTTTGGAAATAATTAGAAAAAAAACATCTTTAGGGGCCCACCTTTAAGAGGCCCTAGCTCCCGTAGGGGGCGTTTCCCGATATATGTTTATAGAAAAAATTTAAGGTATTTTTGACCAATAACTACAGGGCTAATGCTTTGTCCACTAATTTTGTGACACTCGGTATAGGTATACGGTATATACTGTATAAGTGGATATGGTCAAAGGTAGCCATTCATCTTTTAATATACTAATCTGACACGGTTGTACCAGAAGCAGATATCCAGTTGTTTTAATGGATACGCGATGTTTTATTACCTAGTAGATATTACGAAAAATGTGAAAACTCATAGCTGTTTATTGCTTGGAAATGGCTCAAAATAAGTTATCTACATATTTACATATTATGTACATAACAGCATAACCTTTCTTCTAGAATCTTAAAAAGAAACAGCCCAATTTAAAATAAACAAGCATTATACCGGATTTGCACGATTTTTCAATTTTTTGGTTGATTGGACCTCGTGGCATAAATTGGCAATAACATACATAAAAATTTGATTTTTTCAGAAAAATAAGTTTTGAAAATTCAACAAATAAAAATATTTTTCAAGACCGAGACCGAGACCGAGAGTCTCGTTACCTTGGTCTCGGTCCTGGTCTCGGTCTCGATAGGTAAGTCTCGGTCTCGGTCTCGATTCTAATTTCCAGCTCTCGGTCTCGGTCTCGTTTTCGAGACCGAGACCGAGACCGAGACAAGACCGAGACCGAGACCATAGTCTCGCGAACCCCTAGTCGCAACATCAACCAACATTCATCCATACACACCAAACGCTACTTCGTCCAGATCAAACACGACTCTATCCATGCACACAAAATGTTACTTCATCCGCATCACATGCATTAATTTCACCCGAATTGATTCGTCCATTTCCACAAGCTGCACCAAGAACTGCGTGCGCAAAAGGACGAAAAAAAGGCAAGTGCCGAATATTAACTGATACTGCTGAAAAAATGGAAATTCAAGCTAATAAAAAACCCAGTTACAAAAACACCAAAGACAAAAAAAGTGCCACAGTCGTAATCGTCGTCATCATCTCCAGATGATTCCGAAGACATTGTAGATGCTGGAGATGATATTGAAATGGATACCAAAGAAGAATGCCAGGCTAAGTCCAATCCGTCCTAATTTCCGTTTTAGCAGTAGGTGATTTTTGTCTCCCAAAACAAACGAACGGGGAAGAGAATACATTTCCTATGTTGCCGAAGTAACTGCCCTAAGTCGTTATTTAATGGTCTAATACCATAAGATAATTCTTACCAGCAACACTTTTTCTGACCCTAGTGGTCAACAATTTCAAATTGATACTGAAGGCGTTTTGATCAAACCATCACGTCAGGCTGGATTGTCTGAAAGACAATACATATTTTTGATTTGAATTTCGATAATTACAATGCAATTTTTTTGCATTTATTTTTAAAATTTTATATGTGCCTCAAGGTACACGTCTACTTGGTCCAAGGTACACTACAAGTTTGTACCTTGGACCGAATTCGTAATAATAAATAACATGTCAAGAAATATATATATTTTTTTGTTTTATTAAAATAACGCATTGATATAATGTTCTAATTCTAATATGTATAAACTATAAGTTAGCCCAAAAATTTTATTTTAAAATTTCAAAACGTGAAAAAAATTAAGTCGAAAAAATCCGGTTCAAGGTACAAGCCCCCTCCCTCTCCCTATATGTTGGTACAACTTAACGAGCTAAATCTCCAATCTACTTTTAGTTCCGGCTTCAGATTTGGCATGTACGACTTCATACGGTAGATTTATGATCTACGATGTTTTCTTTTGTTTTAGCTCAAAAGGATGCTCGCCTGTAAGAAATTAGAACCAGAACCCACTGAAGAAATTCGCTATGTCAGTGGCGACCGTGAAAACTACGGCTTATGGTCTTTAAAACCATACGCCAATTATAATATTGAAATCAAGGCAAATACCTCTGCTGGCTTTGGCATACCAGCAAGGGAGAGTATAGTCACACGCTCATTAGGTAAGTGTCACATACGCAACAATTTAGGCGAAACCACAATGTCAAAATGTATCCAACTACGTTGGGGTTTGAAACATTCCGCAAAATGCACTACATTATAACGCGCGTTTCGCTAACCATGTTAGCATGGCATGATTTAACACAGTTTCATCTTCTCCCGATGGTTCGCGAAACGCACGTCGAGTGCAAAAATTATGTTATACCATTGTGGATAAAACTGTGTTGTCGAACCCAAAATGTATGTTTGTGTATTTTGGTCCATATCATCAAGTTTTAAGTTTCGAAACCAATGAAGTAATACATATTATGAAAAAGAATTCTTTACAAGTATTTTATGGCTAGTTTTTTTTCTGTAATGTCATAACTGTGTCAATTATTATGTCGCATATGATGCATTTTTAAGGGTTGTTTATATTTTTTTAGGTGGTGATTTTGTGCGAAATGATAGGGCATTTGCCATATACTACATCTACAAAGTAAATATTGGATATATTAAAATATTAAGTACCATACCTACATGTATATTAAAACTTAAATTATTAGCAAATATCCTATACAAGCAAAATTAGATAACAATATTGTGTTATGATAGAATTTAATTTACTTATGACTAATACAATAATATGAATAATAATATGAGTCATAACAACAGTAATTCAGCGGAAATGGCCATATAATTCCTCCCTCCTTAAGTCTGAGAAAATTGGGGTTTATTTTCGAAGAGTTTCAATTTTATGTCCATTTTTACATTTTGCTGTGATTTCTTACATCGGTAATATATTATACCTATAATTATTAATACAAGTATAATTAAACATAGTACTATAGTTACTGATATACTAGTGTTTACAATATCGAATTTTTTCAAGGGATGCAACACTAGTTTCTTTGCACTTTCTACGTCCTCTTGTATTTTATTTAAATTTATTTCTTTTAGTTGCAATGGTTCAATATTTTGAACAAAATTTTCATCTATGTTTATTGTAGGCAATTTTAACCTTAGGTTGACCGTGTCGGGTTTTTGAGAATCATAATGATTGTTTTTTATCTTAACTACGCATTGTGCGGGCAAGATTAAGGACACTTGTTTTACAATCTCGACTGTATTCTGGTTAGGGCATTAAAAATAGACATTTTCTTGATTTTTTGGTATTATTATGATGGAATTATCTTCAAATTGGGTAATAGATGTTTTTTTCGTATTTAATAGGTATCATTGGACAATGATATGTCAAATTAATCGTTTGAACTATACAAGGTTCATTTTGATTGAGTAATTCTTTTGGGCATAAGAATATCTCTTCGATTTTGTGACAATCTTCTTTTAGGTTATAAGAATCGTTGGGTGATTCTAGTAGATAAGGGTTATTTAGGGTTATTATGATTGGAATTGGGTACAGATGAAATAGTATATATGGTTTTCCGGTTATTAATGGAATAGCTACATAAAATATTATTAAGTAATTTTTTATTGTTACATCTGCGTGGGCTACCTCATAATATTTAATTATATTATCGAAAGGTATTCTTGTTTCTCGGTGTAGTTTATTAATTATTAATTGAAATTCTTGATATTTAAAAATACTGTGATGCATTATATTTATTTCCGCAAAGTTAATAGCGGTTTGTACGTTCGCTTGAATTTCGCTTATTACGCGAACATTATTTGCTAGGTTGTCGAGTAATGCAATAAAGTACGTTGTCGTATACGTGGATTGAGTCATTCGTGTAAGGTAGTTTATACGGTATTGGATTTCTTGTTGATTCGCTTTGACATTAGTAAGCTGTGAGTCAATATCCATAGTTAATCGTTTAACAATTGTTTGTGTATCAGAAATATCCTGATGGAGAGTTTCTTGATTTTCTTGGAGTGTTTTGATATAGTTATCATATCGTTCTCCATCATCAGCGTCAAGGGTTCCATAGAGATACTTATGGACTTTCCCAATACAGTTAAATAATACTCTTTTAGTTGTTTTCGCTGGGGTTGTATATTGATCTACGAATGATTTAATTTACTTTGCTTGATTGATTGTAATAAGAAGGTGATTTAAGGGTGTATTTGAATTATTTAAAGTTTCTGCGGCTTGTAGAAGAGTTTTTTTCTGTCGCTTCAATACACTCTTGTATATTTGTTAAATTTACGTGATAATAAACGTGATGACAGCTATTTACTATATAGCCAGTTCCTTGGTAGATAGGTAATAGTGGGTTGGTTATCTCTTCTATCTTGTACTGTACGTTCACAATCAGTGGAAGGAGTATCAGGATGATCTTCATTTTTCCTGAAATCATAATCGTCTTTTAATATTGTTACGTTTTTCCCGTGGGTTCTTAACAGAATTACAACTTTGCTATTTTCAACTAATACTCTCTTTATTCACTACCACTGTATACAATTTAACACTCTATACTACTCTTATAACTTTACCACTAATATCTATTCAACACTCAATGATTAACTGAACTGAACTAACTAACCGACTGACTAACATTTGCCTTAGGCCTGCTTATATATAATCTCCAATCCATCACTAATATTCGGGAAGTATTTCGAGGCCACTCTATATGATCTCGACGAGGCCATCGAGACAATTCCAGCGATCCTGAAACTTCGCGACCGGCCGGGCGATGAGTCATACAGACAGGGAAGCGAGCGGCACGGCGGCGCCGGCGGCTAGTTTTATAGGGTAGCACAAAAACGTTCGGATGGTTGTTAGGCTAGCCGTAACATTGCCTCCCTCTTAATTCTGATCGTCCCGATCAGCTACTTCATGTCCGTGATATGCTTTCAACCTGTCGAGGTGGACAACTTTCAGTTTGCTTCTGGGGCTCCGCTGAATTCTATACACAACGTCATTAATTCTTTTGATGACCATATAGGGTTCTTCCCATACTGGTGTTAGCTTGGGAGATCTTCCTGTCTTCCTTTGCGGGTTATATAACCAGACTTTATCGTTCATCCGAAATCCCCTAGAGTTAGCTTGGAGATCATATCGAGCCTTCGTTCGGTCACTGGCGAGACGTTCAAATGGTAGTCCCACATCATACTGTTTCATCTTCCCACTGGATCTTGTCTGGGATCCTTGACTTGAGGCACAGGTTGAACACTGTCGGCACCATGATTTCACATCCTGGCAGTAGTTGACCCAGTAAAATCTGTCGCGGATCTTGTCAATCATTCCGTTAACTCCGAGATGAGCACCAAACTTTCTATTATGTACTTCGTCCAGAACTTCCGATACCCTCTTCCTTGGTACCACTAACTGCGTCTTCACTGCTTTGCCATCGGCGCTTTCCCAGGCTCGTTTAAGGAGTCCATTTTCAACTACCAGGGAGTCCCACTGAGCCCACAGAGATTTAAAAGTAGATCCCTTAGTTGAAATATCTCTCCAGCTTGGTCTTGGTTGACGTTCTTCCTTAGCTTTTAGTAGCAGTGCTATTTCATTATCCTCAAGCTGATCCTTCTTCAGTTGCTCTGTAGTCCACTGCTGATCAACCTTAAACTTGATTCGCCTAATGGGAGTGATTCCTTCTCGTTGGTCAATTCTCTGGCGATGTTTATAATTATCCTCACATGACCTTCTGGATAAAGCATCTGTATTACTATGCCATCTTCCTTCCCTGTGCTTAGCCTTAAAGTTATATTGTTTCAACTCTTCCTGACTTGGCTTTGAACTGCTGTTGTCTCTGGATGGAGCTGTAGGTCGTAGTTGTACTCGACAGTCTCTCTTAAAATGCCCAATGTTGCCACATATATAGCACTGATTTGAAACATTTCGGTTACGTGGCCTATCTTCTAGTGGCTCCCGGAATCTTTGTACTTGACAGTCCCTTTTGAAATGCCCAGTCCTGCCGCATCTATGGCACTGATTTATAGCCTTTTGATTACATGGTCTAACTTTTGTTGGCTCCCGGAATATCCATACTCGACAGTCCCTTCTGAAATGTCCAGTCTTTCCACATCTATAGCACTGATTTGATGTATTTCGGCTATGTGGCCTATCTTCTATTGGCTCCTGGAATCTTTGTACTCGACGGGCCCTTTTGAAGTGTCCAGTCTTGCCACATCTATAACACTGATTACGGTTGTATGGCCTAACTTCTAGTGACTCCCTGAATCTCCCCGTGGCCCGAAGAACTTCGGTTAATTTCTTCAAAATACCGCCCATTTCAGTTAGTTCACAATTGTTCGCCAAATTTTCTTCCTTGATCGATACTTCCCTGATTGCTGGCTTAGAGATGTTACAGGCCGCCTCGATTTCCAGAGCTCTACCCAAAACTTCGCGGCTGCTATCAAATTTGGCTAGACGTAACATCTTCTGAGTTTCTGGATCTCTGACACCGTCCACGAAATATTCAGCAACAAGTTCCTCTTGAAATTCTTCTGTTGCTCCCGGATAGGCCAACTGAACGAGACGTCTGACGTCTGCCTCAAACTCTTGCAGGTTTTCACCAGGCTTCTGATCTCGGGACTTAACTTGTGCCTGATACAGTTGTCTTCTATGTTGGTCTCCAAATCGTCACTCCAGGGCAGCAGCAAGTATGTCATATTTCCCCTGTTGGCTGATGGGAATTGTCTGCAGTAGTTCCAGGGCAGATCCACGAAGCGCTACTACTAGTGATGTAGCCATTTCTTCATTATTCCAACCGTTGGCAACAGCAGCGGCTTCAAATTGCCTTTTGTACATTGTCCAGCATGTTTGACCGTCATAGGGTGGAGGTTTAATATGTTGTCCTGTGCCGAATACCCTCTCGGTGGATCCTTGATTTTTTAGTCTGGAAACTTCTGTTTGTAGATTCTTCATTTCTTTCTGTACGTCTCCTACTTCTTTTTGTACAGTTACAACTTCTTTTTGTATATTGTTTACTTCTTTTTCAAATTTCTCATTTTGCCCGTCCAATATTTTCTGCAATTTTCCTTGCTCGCCTACAATTACATCCAGCATCCATTTCTGCAGCTGTTCCTGTTCTGCTTGCCTTCTACCTTCAGCCTCTTCTCGTTCCGCTTGCCTTTTATCTTCTTGATCTTGTAAAATTTTCTGAAGCCGGTTCTGTTCTGCTTGCCTTCTACGTTCATCCTGTTCCCGTTCCGCTTGTCTTTTATCTTCTTGATCTTGCAAAATTTTCTGAAGCCGGTCCTGTTCTATTTGCTTTTTACGTTCTTCCTCTTCCCGATCCACTTGCCTTCTACGTTCATCCTCTTCCCGATCCCGATTTTATTTATTTGTTCCATTTCTGCCGCTTGTTGCCTCGTATTGACCATAGAATTTTATAAAATTTTCACAGAATCCACCAATCAAACGGTCTCGTTGACTTACTTGTACCCTTTTCTTTCCTCGAAAAATACTTCACAAGTCCGGTCCTTTCACAATCCCACTTCTGACACCAAATGTTACGTTTTTCCCGTGGGTTCTTAACAGAATTACAACTTTGCTATTTTCAACTAATACTCTCTTTATTCACTACCACTGTATACAATTTAACACTCTATACTACTCTTATAACTTTACCACTAATATCTATTCAACACTCAATGATTAACTGAACTGAACTAACTAACCGACTGACTAACATTTGCCTTAGGTCTGCTTATATATAATCTCCAATCCATCACGAATATTCGGGAAGTATTCCGAGGCCACTCTATATGATCTCGACGAGGCCATCGAGACAATTCCAGCGATCCTGAAACTTCGCGACCGGCCGGGCGATGAGTCATACACACAGGGAAGCGAGCGGCACAGCGGCGGCTAGTTTTATAGGGTAGCACAAAAACGTTCGGATGGTTGTTAGGCTAGCCGTAACAATATCCTTGGGGTGTCTCTCATTTTTAAATGCAGCTGATTTATATTTAGGCTGTATATTTTTTGTTAGTTTCCCGGGTGTATTTATCCACTGGTTACTAGCTTCAGCTATCTCTGGGTCATTTTCACGTTTTTCATTTAATTTAGCTAGAACATTTGCCTCTTTTGCATTCAGTTTTGTATTAATATTTTCGTTTAGTTCTTTAAACGTTTCCGCTAATTCATGTATATAATCAGTTTGTATTTGATTTAAGTTTTTCTCAAAATTTAGTTGATAATTTAGGTTTCCTTTAATTATTTGAAAAGGGGTACAATCGTGCGAAGAATGTACACTATTATTATAGTTTAATCAACTAATTCTTGAATTGTCTTAGATCGGTGATTATCTCTAAGCCTAATTAGGTTTTCTTTAAGTGTCGAATGAAATCTTTCGAATTAGGGTTATACGGTGTCGTAAAGTGTAACTCTATTTGATATGTTTTACAGAGATCCTGGATTAAATTACTTTTAAAGGTTCGCGCGTTATCAGTAGTAATTTTACAAGGCGTACCATGGTAAGAAAAGAATTTAATTAAACTTTAACAGATTTCTGTAGATGTCTCGTTTATAGAGTAGGCAGTAGCGAATTTCGAGAAATTATCTATAATCGTCAAATACTTTTGAGCTGACATAGAATATACATTCATATAAATGTGTTCAAATGGTTTAGTGCCCGTGGTGTGGGTTTAAAAATTATTTTGTAAGGATGTCTATCGTACTTTGATTTTTGACAGGTCTCACAAGTATTCATAAAATTTATCACATCTCTTTCCCAACTTGGCCAATAATAATGCTGCTTAATATTTTTTATATTTTCGGTCATTCCTCTATGTGATGTTTTCGTTTGGTGATGTCGTTCGATAATTTTTTTTGTTCGTTTTCACTTATGACGTCATCAAGTAGTAAGTTTGAGATGACAAGTTTGTAAGTATTATGCTTAAATGTTTCTTGAAAAATTCTTATTATTATTGGTTCCAATTCTTTGTTTGGGAAATGTAAACAGTAAATATCTGGGGGTAAATATTCTTTTTTATTACGCATGCATCATAATCAACGATTATCGCACGCTGCAGCGTGCTTAAAATGATGTTTATGATGCGCGTACTTTTTTAAAGGTTGCTATAGAAAAATTTGATCATGTCAAATGTGACAGATTAATATATTCGTCAATATATAAGTTTAATATTTAAAACATTTTTGAGATTATGATGCATTCGTAATAAAAAAAAATAGCGTATGATATACGTGTATAAGAGGCCTTTAAAGCCCTTGCGACTTACAAAACACTCCGCTGCGCGTCGTGTTTTGAAATATGTCGCGCGTGCATTAAAGGCCCTCTTATACACTTATATCATAATATACTATTAGAGTTTGCTGTATTTCCTCTGTTATCGGGTTTTCGTTTATAAAGATTATTATTCTTTTCTTTGTTTCAAATAATCTTTTTGTCATAGCGTACGGTTTATCTTTAATAGTCCATTTAAATATCAGTTGGTTCTTAAATGTATTTACAGACTTATTTACATATGGGGCACCAAGAATTGGGCCTTCCCTTGATGTATGTATTGTATCGGTATCTGAGTTGTTTACTTCATTGTCCTCTTCTTCGGAGATGTCATGATCTTTGTTTCCTTCCAATGAGCTGGCAGTATCAGTTTCTGACTTTTCTTTCTGCCTGCTTGTTGATGGTTGAGGTGTCTTTTTGACTGATGTTAGTTTTTGATCATTTGTCAATGATTTGGGTAAATCTGTTTTATTCGGAGCTTTAATCTGAATATCCGATATAATATTTATTTTTGTAGTCTTCTTCTTCACGTCGGGCACCTTTTCTGGATATACTCTTCTTGGTATTTCAAAAAGGTTTTCCTGCGAATCGAAAAGTGCTTGATTTTGTCATGCCATAGTTGTTGATCATCTTCTCCATCTTCTTTGTCTCTTTCGCATATAGCAGACATGTGTGTAGGTGGTGATTTTATTTCTTCTATGGGGTTTGTTTCTCGTGGTGGTCTAGAGAGGGCGTCTGCATTGGAGTTTTGTATCCCTTTCTTGTAATTTTAGTCTCCATCTTACAAGTTTTGAATTTGGTTCCTTAATTGAGAATAGCCACTGAAGTGGTTTGTGGTCGGTTACAATTGTAAACTTTCGTCCAAACAGATATGGTCGGAAGTACTTTGTAGCCCAGACAATGGCTAGGAGTTCCTTTTCAATAGTTGAATAATTATTCTCTACAGGATTAAGGGTTCTACTATCATATGCAATTGGTAGGTCGGTTCCAATTACTCCTTGCGATAAAACAGCGCCATTTGCGTAGTCTGAGGCGTCTGTGGTTAATATAAATGGTTTAGTAAAATCCGGGTATTGAAGTATTGGATCATTAGTCAAAATATGCTTACATAGGTTAAAAGCGTCAATAAATGGTTTATCATGAGTTATCTTAACATTTTTCTTTAAGCAATGAGTTAGAGGTTTCGTGATTTTAGCAAGATTCTTTATAAATTTTCGATAGTATCCAACGAGTCCTAGAAACAATTTTATTTCTTTCGTTGTACTTGTAATTTTAAAATTCTTTATTGCCTCAATCCTTCTTGGATTTGGTTTTATTCCATCGGGTGTGATTGCATGTCCAAGGAATTCAACAGTTTTTTTGCAAAAATTCCGACTTATCCAATTGAATTTTCATATTGAAAGAAATAAGGCGTTCAAATACTAATCTTAGAGAGTCTATATGTTCTTGAAGGCTAGTAGAGTAGATTATAATATCATCCATGTATACCGAGCAGATTTTTCCTTGTAATCCGCGTAAGACATTATCCATTGCACGTTGAAATTGGGAAGGAGCATTTTTTAATCCAAACGGCATACGTGTATACTCGTAATGTCCGTTCTCTACGTTAAATGCTGTCTTTGGTATACTTTTCGGATCCATTTCAATCTGGTGAAAACCACTTGCCAGGTCAAGCGTGGTGAAATATTGGCATTTTCCTAGTTTATCTAATATGTCCGAAATATTTGGTAAGGGATATCGATCATCCGTTGTTTTTTCGTTTAATTTCCTGTAGCTACTAGACTTACTTACTTACTAGTCTCCATTTCTTTTGTCCTGATGCGTCAGTTTTCTTAAAAACGATCCATATAGGTGAACTCCACGGAGAGCTAGAGGGTTGAATGATTTTATCACGTAACATCTGCTCTATTTGGTTATTTACTTCGTTCTTATGTACATAGGGTTATCTGTAACTTTTTGTATGCACTGGAATTTCATCGGTGGTATTAATAACATGCTTAACTTGATTTGTGAATGTTAATATGTTTCCAGGTTTATACAAGATTTTATAAAATTTCTTTAGAAGTTTAAATAGTTTATTTCTTTCTTCTGAATTTAAATGCTCATGTCTAATTA
>MU185942.1:385-42667 GCA_016904865.1 Pissodes strobi
ATGTCAGAAAAAAGTTCCAAGTCTCACATTCTAATAAAATCATAACACTAAAATATAATACTGCAATAACAGAATACTGTACACTAAACAATACCAAAACACTAAGCAATAAGACTTTCAATAAAAAATAACAAAATAACACTACAGCTAGCTCGATAAAACACTATGCAGCAAAACTACAGTCAGACAATATTAAAACCTATACTAAAATCAAAAGGTAACACTAGATGATAAAAACTCATTAGTACTATAAAAGGCACAGGCTGTCAGAACTCTCTTAACATTTGATCTGAATTCATTGAGTGGCAGTACCCCCATGTGAGCTGGTAATTTATTAAAAAAATGTATTGCAAGATACCCTGGTCCGTCCCTGCACCTCTCCAGCCGATGATAGCTTGGTATAAGATCACGTCTGTGTCTGGTATTGTAGGGATGCTGCTCCTCATGAGCCCTAAACAAGCCCATGTTGCGCCTCACATACACAAGATTCTCGTATATAAATAGGGAGGGGAGTGTCATTATATTAAGACTGATGAATGCATTTCTGCAATCTTCCCTATATGATAGACCTGCAATTATCCTAACAGCTCTTCGCTGCAGGCGAAAGACATCTTTGGCACCAGCGCTATGCCCCCAAGCTATAACAGCATATGAGATGTGTGCATGGCACAACGATAAATAAGCCTGCCTCAATATCTCAGAGGAAACACAGTTTGACAAGCCTTGAAGCAGGAAGATGTTTGATCCTAGCTTTCTCATACACGCTTCTGTGTGTACGTCCCAGCGCAGTTTTGTGTCAAGATGTACTCCTAGAAATTTAACACTAGTCGGGGCCCGCTCCTGGTAAGGGAGCTCCCGGGACGCGAAAACCAGGGACTGTGTTTTTGATGTGTTGAGAAAGAGTTGATTTGATGCGAACCATTTTTCGGACCTCGACAGTGCCTGACCCGAGCCCTCCAGAGCTTCCGACAACTCCTTTTCATGGCAGCAGATTGTGGTGTCGTCAGCGAAAAGAGTAAAGTGAGCCTGTGGGTCAGCCTGGGGTAGATCATTGATGTAGATTAGGAACAGTAAGGGCCCCAGAACAGAACCCTGTGGCACCCCGACATCGATCTCTCCCTTATCTGACGACACCCCAGCCATGCGTACCACTTGGTATCTCTGCGACAGATAGCTGGTTATCATACCAATGCTAGAGTCATTAAAGTTATACTTTCTCAGCTTGCCCAGAAGAATCCCGTGGTCGACACAGTCGAATACCCTACTTAGGTCGCAGAAACGGACCGACAGGAAACCGGAGCCCTCATATGCTTCATGTATTCCCGACACCAGGTCCGGTATGCCCAGTGATGTGCTGTGATCCCTACGAAAACCAAACTGCTGAGCATAGAAGAGCCGATTTGACTCAAAGAAACTGGCAATCCTAGAAGCAAGGCATTTCTTGAATATTTTTGAGAAGGCAGGCAGCAAGGAGATGGGCCTGTAATTTGATATGTCACTAGTGTCACCCTTCTTGAAAACTGGAACGACCACAGCAGTCTTCAAAACAAGCGGGAAAACGTTCTCGGCAATGCAGAGATTTATGAGTTTGGTTAAGGGCGATATTATTATATTCTTTATGGATTTTATCACTTCTACTGTAAACCCATAGGGGTCCTTACTTTTTTTATTTTTTAGTTGATTTATAGTGTCCCTAATTTCAATAAAAGTAACTTGATCAAAAGAAAACAGATTGTTTTGATAGTTTGGAATATTTGCAAGAGGATCAGTGTTTGTGGTAATCTGTGTTTAGAGATCTTTTGCTATATTCAAAAAGTAAGTATTAAATTGATTTGGTGTAATGTCGGCTTGCACAGATTTTTTAGAGACTCCTCTATACTCGTTAAGGACACTCCACATTGCCTTAATTGGATTGGAAGGGTTTTTTATTAAATTATCGTTTGCCTTTCGCTTGGCAGTTCTAATTTCATATTTGTAAATATTTCTATGTGATGCTAAGAGATTTTTTAGATTGTTGGAAGGGTGTTGTCGGTTTAGTTCTGACAGAAATTTTATAGCGTCGCGCCGCGATTTCAGATGTTTATCGAACCATTTCGTTGATGGGGCTTGGTCGCTCCGCTTACAGTGGATTTGTACAGGGAATGAGTCATTAAAAGCATCAGTTATACAATCAAGAAACATACCAAATTTCCTATCCGCAGGAAGACTCCCGCAGTCCAGAAACCTCCAAGATAAAGCCCCGACAGAAGCAAAAAAATTGTGCTTACCCATTTGAGTCACAGGTCTACAAACTAGTCTTTCCATCTCCACTCGTTTTCCATGAGAAGGCACCGCCAGCTCAACCAGCTGCCCCATATGATCTGAGAACCCCGTATCATGAAGGCAAGTAGCAATGTGATTTTCAATTAAATTCAAGAAGGCGTTGTCCAGACAAGCACTCAGCCTAGTGGGCCCATGGACCAGCTGAACAAAGCCGTAAGAGTCCAGCAGGCATGTCAAGCCAACGCACTCTCGACTACCAGTGTCAAAATGCACGTTGAAATCCCCAGCGATTATTACTTTGTTATTCTGGCTGATCAAGCTCAATGCCCCCTCCATCACCTCCAGAAAGGTGCTAAGACAGCCCATGGGTGGGTGTATAGATAAGATTTGTGATAATTCACCTGGGTCATCCTGTTACATCTCAATGTGTCGTATATATAGTTGTATAGTAGTTTTGACAAGATTTAAATTTCATTTCGATTTAAGCTTTTATTTAAAAAAAAAGTATGAAAAATCATATCTATTTTGTTAAAACTTGTCCTATTTCCCAAAGTTCTAGGCAATGGCACATATATATAATCTATCAGAACTTCGTCTTATTTTATCCAAATTAATTAAACTTTGGAGTCGTTGGTATTTGATGCTTAAAAAAAATAAAACAGTAGTATCACTTCTAGTTTACCGACATTTGGAGTTTGATAGGAAACTCTGCCTATTTAAAGAAAACATAAAATTAATAATTGAGTTAGGTAGATTGAGGCGTAAATTTATAATTACGCGAGATATACATTCTTAACCAGGGTGGGCACGCGATTTAATCAAACTCGAGAATCGAATAAATAGTTTTTCTTAATACAATCTTGTATATTTCTGAACGCCTTGTACTGGCAAGCATATTTTCAGGTTTAAAAATTTTTCTATTTTCAGCCTATATTGCGATATCGATGCATTGTTCGACACTATGTAGGTATATAGGTTTTTAAAAACTGTGTAGTCAAAAATCAATTTATCATATAGAATAAAACTAAAATAAAATCGCTTTTAATACTGTAGGTAGTGTAGGTAATGGTAAAATAGCTATTTATGTAACCAGTTATTTTGTGTAAAGAATGAATCTTTACGGGGCGAGCGTAGCAAGATCATGCACAAGAATACAAATTGCACAAAATAGATAATGTTTCTTTTCTAATTTTGAAAATATAACTATATGAAAATAAGATAATAAATTTCAAAAAATGTTCAAAATCAACTAATAGTATATTGTGTAACTAGGAGGAAAAGCAAAACATTCCTGGACGATTGTGGTAATTACGCAGCCGAGGCCAGCAACACAGAAGTCCAGGAATGTGCTTTTCCTACGAGCTGCACATACTATTTTTTATCCAATCGGAATTAATTATAATACGTATTTATAAAAATAGAGCCAAATATTACTCTAAATAAAAATGGTGTTTTAAATTTAAACTCAACATAATATCAAGTTTTGAATCAACCGAGCTTGGAGTTTATTACGTAACTAGGGAAACCACAGCTAAATCTTGCTTTTCATAAATGTCAGATCTGACAAACAAGGTGTTTAAATTCTGACAGAAATTTTAAATTCCCGGCCTAGGCCGGGAATGTTATGTTCCCGGCCTAGGACTGAAATGTTGTACGTACAGTTATTGCATGTTGCTAAGCAACGAATACAATATACTAGAATCATGACGTTTGCGATGAGAAAACACATCGGAAAGGTATAGTTTTTCGTCCGATTGGATAAAAGTATCATTTTTATCCGATCGGACGAAAAACTACACCTTTTTGATGTGTATTCTCACCGCAAAGGTCATGATTCGCGTATATTGTATTCGTTTCTTTTTATGGCAGAGGCACACACACTAAAGGGAGATCCTATGGCGCTCGACGAGCGGTGTGTGTGTGTGTGTGTGTGTGAAGATGTTGATTGACACGGTTCTTGAATAGCTGCAGGTAGTAATTAGTGGGAAACAGATGTCCTGGAAGTGAGTTCCACAGTGATGCAGTGCGCCAGACAAAGGAGTTCTTGTAAAGTGATGTTCTAGGTGTTTCTAGTTGTAGGACGAACTGATGCGCTCTTGTCGTCTGTCGTGACTGTCTGACAGGAGTTGCCAGGAGCGTGATGATGCGGTTCAAATCCTGGTAACATCTGCCGTGATAGTATCTGTAAAACAGGGACATCTCGGCCACATGTCTGCGGTGTTCCAAACTATCCAGATTCCGGGTCAACTCCGGGTCGCCGACGAGACGCACAGCTCTCTTCTGAATGGAATCCAGCAGCTTTAGGGTATGCTTTGGTGCGGCATCCCAGATATGTGAGCAATATTCTAAGCACGGGCTTATTTGCGCTCTGTACAGCAAGAGCAACTGCTACGGTGTATAGAGTTTTTTGTTGCGAAATAGCGCACCAAGCTTCTGGGATTCTGATTTTGCGATGTTAGCACATGGTCATGCCATGACATATTGCTGTTGACCGAGACACCCAGCAGTCCGATTGACGAGGATGAAGGAATGGTCGATCCTGCCATAATCATGTCAGGGCCCGCTGTATCGGCTCTCTTAGTAAACGTTGCTGCTTGGGTCTTTGCTGCATTGAACTGGACCAAATTTCGGTCACCCCAAGTTTGAACTTTCTCCAGGTCTTGATTAATTGCTGTAATCTGCTCCTGTCTGCGGTGATGAGTCTCAGTCGCTGGTAAGGGTTTTTCTGATCTAAAGTGGGAGACAAGGGTACTGTCATCTGCAAGACTGTAAACAGGATTATTCGTTTCGATCAGCAGGTCATTAATATAGATGAGGAACAGAGTTGGTGAAAGTATTGCGCCCTGATGCACGCCCGCGTTGATGGTGAATGTGTCCGAGATGTTTCCATCGACTGCAACGTGTAGTGATCGGTTCTTAAGGAAACTGGCCTGCCAGCCGCAGAGAGAGGCGGGCAGTCGCAAGGACGGCAGTTTGTTGAGCAAATGAATGCCTTTGAAATATCCAACGCAATCGCTCGAGACTCTCCGTAGTTTTCAATTGACCTACTCCATATATGAGTGACATAGGCTAATATATCTCCTGTCAATCTGTCTTTGCGAAAGCCGTATTGATTATCGCTGATTATTCTGTTATTCTCGAGGTACTTGAGTAGTTGCTGGTTGACTACACGTTCCATGACTTTGGAGATTATTGGAAGCAAGGCAATTGGGCGATAGTTTGAGAGCTTGGTTTTCTTGCCTTTTTGGAACAGGTTGCACTCGAGCAACTTTCCAAGAGGATGGGTAAATCCTTTTTCCGTAAGAAAGAGAAAAAAATCTGGAAAGAACAGGTGTTGGTTCGTTGGCGCAGTTCTTTAGCACGGTGGCAGGTATTCCGTCCGGTCCTGATGCCTTTTGCGTATCTAGTTCTTTAAGGATTTTACGAATATCACGGTGATGAAATTTGATTTCTGTCATGGTAGTGTTGATGTTCGATATGTTGGGGTGAATCCACCGATCTCCATATATGGATAAGCACAAAGCGATGCAAATCATACTGATTCATGCGCCTTCAGATGTAAACAAAAGAAGGTAATTCTGAGACTGCGCAGTTTCAATTAGCAGTTTATCGATCGATTCCACGTGCTTCATCACCGCATGGCCGCAAATAAGCGACAGGTCCGGATTTTAAGAATTTGGAAAAATATTTTTGCCGTTGTAAATATTACCAAAAATTTAAAAGCAAGTTGATAGATGATATATTTAACACAAAAATTGCAAGCCATTGGTCTTTAAAAGAAATAGAATAGGCCAACCGATAAAATATACAACTTTTGCTATTTTTTCCGAGTTTTGCTTTGTTTCGGAGACAAAAAAAAATAAAAACTATTCCTTTCCTCGTCCCAGGGCGACACAAAAACCAATTAAAAAATGAAAAATATGACAGTAAGTATATAATTATGTTTAAGGAATAAACCATTGATAGGTATGCAAAAAAAATACTACCAAATATTTTGGTACCTACCTAATTTTTACATTCTTTATGTGTGGCATGCATTTTTTTTGTTAAAAATATTAACTAGTTTGCCCAAAATGATATTATGACCAAGAAAATTTGAATGATTTATACTGTAAAATCTGGTGTAACACAGGCGCAGCATTGAAACTTGTAAATTTTCAAATATATATATATTTTAAAATCATCTCTTTGATTCAAAAATATTAAAAAACGGAAGTACCTCCTAATAAAACCCTTTTTATATGCATTTGCCTTAAATTTTACTTTCTCTTTAAGTTAGTCTTGAATAGGTACTACTTTTAAAAGAGATTTGTAATGTTAAAGTATTTTGCATTCACACATTACATACCACAATCTGTATAGCCACAGAAAAAAGAATTATTTCAAGCGCAAGCAATAAGCAAGGTCAGAGAAATTTGATAATATTTTTGATTACCGAACTGTAAAATCTTTATGAGCTGATTTCGTTATATCGCTTCTCGGTGTTTGTGCGCATGAGTAAAATTATCCTATTTTCAGTTCTGTCCGACGCAGAACCCGATTTTTTTCCCCATGATTGGTACGATTTTTCGACGCATGCAGACGGTTTGTGCTTATCCATATATGGAGATCGGTGGGTGAGTCTTGCCTAGGGGGACGTCTAAGGTAGAGTGCGATGAAAACATTTTAGCGAGCATGTTTGCTTTTTCCTTGGCTGTAGTCGCCGTGATGCCACGTTCGTCCGTCAAAGGTGGGAGAGACGTTTTTGTAAGATTGTTACTTACTGCCTTTGCTACCGACCAGAAATTCCTGGAACCACTGGGACATTGCAAAAGTTTACTCCTAATCCTTTGATTGTGTTTGCCCTTAGTTTCGTCGATTACACGTTTGCATTCAATTCTCGCTTCGACAAAATAATTGCGATTTTCAGCAGTCTGATTTTGCGGCCAGTACTTGTAGGCTTGCTGTTTCCTACCTACAGCTCTTTCGCATCTTCTGTCAAACCAGGGCTTTCCTTTTGATGGTAACTTGATGAAATTTGGGATGTATGCTTCCATTCCTGAGGAGATTACTTGCATGATCTCTTCGCAGCATACTGACGGGTCGTCAGTGCCAAAGCAGACGTCGAGTCAAGGAAAATCTAGGTAGAACTCCCTTAGATCGTCCCAGTTTGCAGATTTGTAATGCCAGATTTTGCGAGGCGGCTCCTTCTGTATGAGTGGCAATTCACAAACTATTGTAATAAGTTTGTGGTCGGAAGTACCTAATGGTGGACGAACTGTAATTGTGTACTGGCCAGGATTGGTGGTTAGAAAAAGATCCAGGAGGGCAGCGAACTCGCCCCTCTCTGAGATTCGAGTTGGCTCGTCTACAAGTTGAGTAACCCCGCAGCTGATGACAAATGCTTCAGCTTCTCTACCTTCGTTGTCGGTTTTGTTGTGATGTTTGAGCCAGTTTGTGTTGTGGGCATTGAAGTCTCCCAGAACGATTATTTCTGAACTGGGGTGATCGACCTGTAGTGAGTCAAAAGTGGTAGCTAGTGTTGAGAAAAAGCTTGGGTAGGCTCTATCGCTCAGAGGGCGATAAGACAACATATAAACTTCGTTAAACCCTTGGCGGTGAACTTTAGCCACATGACGGCAAGGTTGTTCGGTTCGAGTGTTTCCTCGCGGTGACATGAAAGGTCGCTTCGAACAAAAAGGCATATTTTATTTTATTTTATTTATTTTACACCATTTCACAGTTACAAAGAACCAATTAACAAATGGGTACAACGAGACAAAAAAACGTAAAAAGCATCAATACAATAAAAAAAGAACTAAGAAACTGGATACAATGAAAGTAGTTCATGTAGATTATAATATAATTATCAAGTCTATTTTAAATTACACTTGGATTTATAGTGGATAAGCTGCAGTTGAATATATCAAAATTTTTCTGCCGTCGATTATATGCATTGCACATTTGATGAATGGGTGAGTATTTACAGACATTAGTACGCGGAGTAGGTACATAAAATGTACACGCGTTACGAGACGTTAGCCTTGGTACGAGAAAGTTTAGCTGATTTAAAATTTCGGTACGAAACCGAACTTAGGTCTAAATCGGGTATGTAAGTCGTAACCAGGATAGGGGTAGTTCACTATTGTTGTTGTAGAACATACTTGTGTTTCTGTAAGGGCTAGTATGTGTGGTCTATTTGCTTGTAGATGTTGGTGTACCGAATTTATGTTTGTATTTAGGCCTCTTATGTTGCAGAAACCTATTCTAAATTGGTTCGGTATCTTTGCTGTCTGTGAAATGCGGAATGAAGGGCTCCCAGGGCCACTCAGTGCCCGGAGATCCCAATGGCCGGGGAGTTTACTTCCAGAATATTTTGATCCTGGAAGCACCATTATGTCCATATATTCCTACTGTGGAACCCGGGATCACCAGCGCGGAAGCGGAACGTGATTTGGGAAAACCACTTAGCGCTTCCCAGTGCTGGTGGGGTGGTCTTTCACCGGACGATGCGAGTAGGCGTATGCATCTACCACCTAGGGCCGCTTCCACTGGAAGCATTGGCCTCAGACTCATTCCTTTGATGGTCCCTAGTCTGACAGGGGTAAACATCGGGTTTGTCGGATCACTCCCCAGTGATAAGCTCCAGACTTTGTACTTCGGTGTTCTCCAGCCTGGGGGAGGATGATGTGATTTGATGGGCCACATCCCGTGGCAACTCGGAATAGCGTGGCACTCCCCGTGATCAAACTGCTCTCACCATTTTGACGTTCCCGCCTGCTAATACAATGCAGCCCCTCTTGTCACAAACTGTCATTGATCAGCTCCAGACTTTGTACTCCGATGTTCTCCAGTCTGGAGGAGGACGTTGGGATTTGAAGGGCCACATCCCGTGGCAACTCGGAATGGCGGGGGCGTCACTCCCCGTGGTCAAACTGCTCTCACCAGTTTGACTTTCTATCTGTTGCTCGGCAACATGCAATAATTTTTCAGGAATAGGCCATAACTGTACGGGAATCTAACATTTTCGTCGTTGTTTCTCAGATCTGACGTTTATTAAAAGTAACATTTAGCTGTAGTTTCCGAAGTTATGTAATAAACTTCAAGCTCGCTGGATTCTAAACTTGATATTATGTTGTTTAAATTTAAAACACCGTTTTTATTTAGAGTAATATTTGGTCCTATTTTTATAAGTACATATCCTAATTATTAATTCCGATCGGATAAAAAATAGTATGTGCAACACGTAGGAAAAGCACATTCCTGGACTCCTGTGTTACTGGTCTCGGCTGCGCCTCATCCAGCAATTACCACAGTCGTCCAGGAATGTTTTGCTTTTCCTGCTAGTTACACAATATACTAATGTAGAACTTTATGCAACCAGTTACATAAAATTTTTCGTTCCGCCACTAGTTACCTAAATAACAAAACTACTGTCAGTTATGAAACTGTCACATTGCATGTCAAAATTAAAAAAAAAATGAAATTCACGAAATTATTATCCAAATTAAATACCGTTATCGAGTAATTGTCATTTAAAATGTTCAAACAAAAAATGTACCAATTAGGGCCTTAAAGATGGCCCTCTTTGAAAGAAATTAAGGGGAAATGTTCATTGCAATTAATTATGTTTGATAGCCATCGTGTTTCGGAAAATTTTCAGGGATTCCAAGAATATGTCTATATGCATATCGGGAATCAAAAATCTGAACAAAATATTTTTGCAATTATATGCATATCAATGCTATGATATAATGATCTAAGTTTCCGCTTTCAAGTGTTTTGAAAAAAATATCCAAAGTGTAAAAAAACCTTATATTACCAACTACCTAGACACACGATTTGAACAAAGGCGCGCGGGAACGCAATTTAATAAAACGAAAGAATCGCACAAGTAATATATCGTGCGGTTTCAAGCAAAGCATTGATGCCAAATTTGTGGGCCTCTTACATCACATGACACACACTTGGCTCTTATCATCCCTCATGTATATTCAAAGTGTATAAAAGTATATACAGATTTATTTGGGGCGCCTCTATAGTTGTCAACGATGAACTAACGCTGTATAATATTGAAAAAGTTAAATGGCGCGCTCTATCGCAAAAGTGCTGAAAATACACGTGCTATGCGATAGTATAGAGACTTAGGCACCTTTGTAAAATGTTCTTAGTAATTCTAGATGGCGATAACTATCACAAAAATGCTTTTTACCCCATTTGTTTTAGGAAGCCCGATTCGGGCTTCGTAGCATTCATGCAATATGTTGTTTATGGCTTCCTAAAGGCTGTTATATATTAATAAGATGATAGTGAAACAGGTCTATTTAATATTTAAACTGTTGTATTGCATGTGGCAAATATTGCAAGATCAGAGTCAACGTCTGTCTGCAGTAAGTTCAAGTCAAGTATGCTTTATTGCCACAGAAAAATTCAAATAAATTTTATGGACAAAGCTAACTAAAATAAATAAACTAACCATAGTAGGGCAAATACAAAACAAAACAAAACTTAATATATACAATAATATATACGATAAAAATAGAACAAGCAATTTTCAAATTGAAATTGGTCACGATTTAACAAAAAAACTATATTACAGAACATCATAAGCAGTTGAACTAGATCCACAGGAAGTACACAAAACATAGGGTAAAGAAACCCAGTGTTATCAAAATATTAAACACACATTATAACGAAACGTGCTGTTTGAAAAAATAAGGAAGGTCATGTCGGTGAACTTGACTCAGGCAAAACGTAAATGCTGCAGAGTTGAAAATACCGAGGAAAAGTAAACAAAACATGACTAAAATTGATAGCTAGGTATTTAATTTTGTGCAATTCCTGTATATCCGAAAAATCACTAATTCGTCAAAAAGATAATCCTATACATATTATAAAAAATATATATAATATAAAAAAAAAATTTCACCGCCGCACATGAAGCCCAAGAAAATTAATGGAGGAAAAAATAAAAACTAATTCAAGCAAAACTCATTTATAGAATAATAAGGTCTTTCTAGTAGGTAAGCCTTCGTTTTTTCACGAAATTTAGCAAATGTAGGGATGGATTTAAGATGTAGCGGGAGTGTATTGTATAACTTCTTGGAATTATAAAGAATAGAATTTTTTGTTAATTCAGAGGGGAGAAAAGGAAGGTGGATGTCCTGACTCGAATTTCTTGTTGAGTACTCATGTTGTGGTCTTTCGGGAAATATGGTTCGATATTTGCGTATTAAACAAGTTGTTTCTAAAATAAACAAATCAGGAAGCGTAAGAATTTTATATTTTTTAAAGTAGTATTCGCAATGAGCTCTGCCATTAAGACCAAATAAATAACGAATTGCTCTCTTTTGAAGTCTGAAAATGGTACGAAATTGCTCGGTGTTACAGCAGCCCCAAAAGGGAAGGCCGTAGCGAAGATGAGATTCAAACAAAGAGAAGTAAGTGAGCCTGGCAGTAGACAGATTTAGTTCCTTCGAAACCGATCGAATTGCGAAGCAGGCAGAAGAAAGCTTTTTTGTTAAAGAATCAATATGTGTGGACCACTTAAGGTTGGCACTAATACTCAAACCTAGGAATTTAGCCGAGTCAACGTATTTAATATTGCTGTTGTGAAGTAGCAAAGCTTGTTGTAAGGTTGTTTTATAAGATAAGGCTACCGTTTTATCAACGTTGAAACACAGCCAATTTGAGTCAGACCATGTTTTGATTGTGACGAGATCGCTGGAGATATTAGAGTGTAGGGAGAAAGTATTAGAATCACTCCAAGTTATGCTTGTGTCGTCAGCAAAGAGAGAAATTTTACCATTGATTTTTAGGTATGTAATGTCATTAATATATATTAGAAAAAGGATAGGCCCAAGAACAGAGCCCTGTGGAATTCCACTGGTAATTAATCTGCAATCAGAATCAGAACCGTTCGCTCTAACAAACTGCTGTCTATTTTCAAGATAAGATTGGAACCAGTTCGAAGGAATACCACGGATTCCATAAAAATTTAGTTTCCTTAACAAGATGTCATGACACACACAGTCAAACGCTTTAGCGTAATCACAGAAGACTGTAGCAGTAGGGAGATTGTTGTTAAGGGATGAGTAGACATCGTGAAGCAACGAGAACATGGCGTCATTTGTACACTTGTTTGGTAAAAATCCGAACTGTTCCGGGGACAGTATGCCATGTCTAAGGAGAAATGGCATGAGGCGATTTTTTTATAACTTTTCAATGATTTTAGAGAGTACAGGCAACAGAGCAATTGGACGATAATTGCATAAGACATCCTTTTCACCTCCCTTATGAAGAGGAATAATTATCGCAGTTTTGAGGCATTCGGGAAAAACACCTTTCGTGAAGGACGCATTAATTAAGGAAGCTAGGACATCCAGAATTGGAAGTGGGAGGTTCAAGAAAATTTTAATTGACAGATTATCAGTGCTACAAACTGATTTACTCTTTATGCTGCTCATTACCTGAAGAAGTTCAAGGCTGGTCACAGGGCTTAGGAAAAAACTATCAGCGACTTTTTTAGAAGGAGGAAGAAACGAGAGAGGGTCGAGAGAAGGAGAAATACCAGAGGTAACATTTTTGCTCACGTTGACAAAATATTCGTTCAAATCATTTGGTTTTGGCATGCTCTGATTCGCGGAATTTGTTTTGCCTCTAAGATCGTTAATAATGGACCAGGCCTCCTTGGATACGTTTTTAGCAGTTGATAAACGATTTTGATAATATAGTTTCTTTGCTTTCTTGATAAGTTTTAGGTAGATCTTCCTATAATTCGAAATGAATTCAAGAACTTGAGTGGAGTTAGTGAATTTTTTTATGTATGAGAGGGAAGGCATATTTTTTGCAGATATGCGTAAGCCTTTCGTAGTCCATGGTTTGTGATGTTTAGGTTTAATGGATTTAAGCGGGAAGGCTTTATTGAATGCATTTATAATTTTATTTAAGAAACCACTAAAGTGAGAATCAAGTTCACCTGATTTAAAATTCCAGTTGGTCTTTAGGCAAAGGTTACGAAAGGATGAAAAATTGGAGGCTGAGAAGATTCTACTTAGGTGGCGAGTTTTTTTTGTGGGCCTATAAGTAGTATTGAATTTGGAGATTACTGCCTCATGATCTGAGAGACCCGCGCTAGTTACTGTCGATTGGACATCAGTTGAAGGAAAGTCGGACGCTACATAGTCAATGATAGAAGAGGAATTGTTAGAAATCCGAGTTGATGAGGTTACATGCATTGAAAGACCAAAAGAGTCAAAAATTGAAATTAATGATTTTTGGGCAGCACAAGCGGTAGCGTAGTCAATATTTAAATCACCGCACAAAATTTTCTTGCCTTTCACCGGCAGACCATCTAACAAGCTTAGCAGGTTATCAAAGAACAATTGCACATCGGAATTTGGTGCTCTATATATACAAATTACGTGTAAATCAAGGTTCTTATTGTATACAATGGAAAATTCAAAGTAGTTATCCGATTGGAGATGATCAAATTTAGTTACAGGTAAAAAGTCCTCACTCAAGGAAAGAATCAGTGTTCCCCCATGAGCCGAGTTTTTCCGATTATATCTGGCTATTGTGGAGTACTTTTCAACATAAAGCGGTTCAGTCTCACTCAGCCAGTGCTCTGTAATTGCAACTAGTTGGGGGAACCCTGATTCCTCCAAAAACAAAAACAATTCATCAGTCTTATTTCGCAATGAGGCAACATTAATAAGAACCATACTAAGCCTGGCGTCAGGATTAGTGGAATCTAGTCGCTCAGGACACGTCAAGCTGCTTAAAAATTTTTCTTCGGGGAGCCGCTGGAGAAGTATTTTTGGTGACCCCATCTGGACTTCTGAAGCTGAATCGTCCTCTCGGAAACAACATGGGATCTGTAGGAACAAAGATCTTCTTCCACTTCAGTGTGTTTAAACCCATATGCGGCATGAAAGTCGTGGTAGACCTTACGTAAAATGTCATCCTGGATTGGCAGTCCTTCAGATGCTAGGAATAATCTGATGCTTATGTTGGTAAATCCCTCATAGCATACCGAGGCAGGTTGGTCATACAAATAGGCAAGGTACAACCTAATGGCTCTGAAGATGGCAGGTTCCCTTGCCATAAGGAAACGATTACTAGAGTCGTTAGACTTACTGGCGGCCTGTGTTAATTTAACTGTTGGGGGAGTCAGCGGATCCAGAGAGAAGGATGGTTTATGGGATGATTCCTTAGACAGTTTAATTTTGACATCGCTCACAAGGGCATTAGTTTTGCAGGCAGCGATAGCTTGTTTGTCAGAAGTTACTGTAGTTACCTTGTGCGCGTTAGCTTCACTGACTGGAGAGGGAAAGTCCCGCAGAGTGCCAGAGGTCGGACTGCTAGTCACTTTCGCCTTGGTGGAGGGAGTTAGATAGAGCTCTGTAGTTTGTTTTAGTTTTGTAGTTTTCTGAGGGATTTCAGATTCCGATGACCATCTAACTTGAGCCCCGGGTGGCCAGATATTGATGCCGAACAAATTCTCAGCGGACTTTCTTGATAGAGTCCCTATTTTAAATGTAGATCCTATGGAGTCATTGCACTGACTGACCAGGTTATAGCATCGAATAAATTCCGATGTTTTCAACTTTTCCTTCACATAGTGCACGATATTATTTGAAGTAAATCCTGCCGGGAGGTGTTCTACGATCACATAGTGCCATCTTTGGGCACTTCTATAAATTGCGGAGTTGGAATCGTCTGGGATTGAAGAAACTTCAGTAGGCAGTTCCGTTTGAGTGGAAGATGAAAAAAATGCCGTTGACGTAGTTTGGGTGGAGCACGACGTAGAAGTAAAGCGTGTCATCGTAGGTAGAGCACTATGTTGTTTTGGGTTAGCAATTTTAGAATTTAAGTCCCTAATCAAGGTGGTAACATTTGCAAGGCTACTTTTTAAGTTGTCAATACCTTTCTTAATATCAGCGGACGCGGAATCTTGCACCTGGATCTTGATGGTTTCCTCTGTATTGTTGAGTAGAATTTGGGAAATAGTAAAGACATTCTGTTCCCCTTCCCTTACCGATTTCAACAGAGAATGAGGGTTACAAATGGAGAACACCTCCGACATTTTGTGAATATCGTCTATTTTCTTCTCCAAAAGGTTCCATTTAGATTCGTTATTCAATAAAATATCATACATCTCAGAAATAATCGGTACACTGTTTGATAATTTACTCACACGGTCAGCCAGCGAGTCAAATATCTCCTGAGGAACCTGATTTTTTGATAAATTGGAAATTTTGTCGTTCTCAAATTTGGAGAGTCACACAGGGCACAAAAGAAACATAGGTGGTTAAATTTCTCCAGCAGCAAGGTCTTGGTAGTGACTTTGTCAAGGCCCGTACACTGCATACAGAAATATCTGCGACATTCACCACTGCAGCGCACTTTGTTATATTTGTCCTTATCGGGAAATTCTTTAAGGCAATTGTCGCACTTGTACATAGACATTTTCTTGAATCGTAAGTAGAAAAGAAAGAAAAAAAGAAATAAAAAAATAAGAATACGAACGAAAGCAAACACAAGAATTGACGCGTATTGGGTGACTGGTCACGAAATTCAAACAAAACAAAACAAAAAAAACGACGGTGCGGAGCACAACAAACCCGACTGAACCGCACGACGGTCAAACACCAGAAGTTCCATTCCATATAATGAAATCAGTTACATCTTGTGAACAAAAAAATATGATTTTGGTCCATTCATGTATAAAAACCGAAAGAAACTGATGTTTCGACGACCATGCAGAAAGTGAGTACATTTCGCACTCACTTGAATAAAAAACTCTATTTTAAAGGAACTCAGTGAAGAACTTTTATCACGATCATTGGTAAAAATGATAAATACTGCCCTATACAATACTCGTGTGTCAATCTGACAGCATATTTGACTCCATAGATTGATCTGACAGATGAGGATGACACAATGATTACTTTTCCTATGACCACTTATGAAAATGGGAAAGAAGCACAGTTAACGTGGCTAGAAAGTGTCTTATATCACACATATGTTGGAAAATTTGTCTAAACATGTTTTAAAAAGTCATTTCAACACGACTCTATTTGAATAAATGGCAGATGCTATCAAATTGACAGCATATCTGATCTGATAAAGTTATTTCAGTCATGCAGGTCAAATTTTTGGGTATAGGTGTAATTTTTGCTGTTTTATAACAGCTGGGATCAATATTCCGTCCTATGCTCAGATTTATATTAGTTTGGGTTAATTCTTTTAGGTACTTAGTTCATATCATAAATATTCCTGCTTGATTTACTTTTTAAGCCAATTATATTATCCCTGATTTTAAGATATTCAACTTCTTTAAAGGAAAATGACGATTTTAAATTTTTACTTTCCGCAACTACATAGTTTTTATTATCGAGGCTGGAATTATTTGAGTTTGGTAGTTTGGAAACTAGGTTATTTCCTACATTTGCAGAAAGATTGTTAAAAACTTGTACTTTCAAGCTTGTTTCAACTTGTTTTTTTTTATGGCTTTATTAGAATTAGTGTGGATTATTTGCCATGAAAACCAAGCAATGTTGTTTGAGGTAGTAATGGAATTTGAATTTTCTGCTGGTTTTGCTGCAATTATTATAATATAAATAAGTGCATGTAGTCCTGCAGAGGTTGGACAGTTTTAGACGCGTGCATCTACAATCCCAACGTTTCGTGCATAATCTGGCATATCTTATTATTAAACTATTTTATTAATTATGATTTTCAATAATATATTAAACTTGGAAGTTGCGAGAATGGTCGACGTGTTAAAGAGATTATGTAATATATGGTCTTAGATACTTCCTGTAGACTCGCTCAAAATATGTTATATCATATTACAGTTACAGTTATCGATCGAAAGTTACAGTTCAACATTTTATTGTAACTTTTCCCTACAACCGAATAATATTTATAGCTATTATATGCAGTTTTGGTGAATGCGCCAGACCAGTGCAAGAATATAATTAAATTCCTCTCATCACTTAACAAGCAGAAAATTAACCGTAATTTTACTTCAGATCTCTATGAGTAATTTCTGCACTGTACAAGGCGTCCCATTTTCGATGATATTACGGGGTATCTCACTTATGAGTAAAGATAGAGAGTTGCGGTTTTCGCAATACTGTGCTACTTTTTTGTGAAAAGAACGATGGTATTAACAAAATTTTCATAGCCCGCTTGGTTTCTGAGATACAGGGCGAAATTGAAAGTAATGCATTTTGGGGCCCCCTCGTATCTCCGTTATCCTTTAACATATCACAAAGCTCAAAACTTATACACTTTTTTACGTAGAATCCAGTGACGTAGTCAGATTTTAGCCGTGAGCTGTCAATTTTTAGCTATAAATCAAACTTGTATTTTTTTTATAGAACACCCTGTATATTTTTCTTTTGTTTGTTTGGATATTTTATGTGCTTTACACAAATATATAATACATGATATGTATTTTAAATAATAAGCCTAAAATTTATAATTTCACAAAATGTATCTCACTCTTGATGAGTATAGTATAAGCATTGTCTTTTAAGCAACGGTATAAGTATTAGTAGGCAGAGATTATAAGGGCAATGGAATGATAATTTTTTATTGGCAAGAACTGTCACTTACAAAATTTATATTTTCTGTGTAATGTTGTATTTTTTACGATGGCTGAAAATGGAAATTATCAATATTTGGAAAATATGGCATGTTAGTCTGCTTTATACAGAGCAATGAAAACTCCCGTGAAGCTTTTCAGCTATATTTCATTAGGTTTGTTTGAATATTTATTTACCTTTTGACTTATTTGGGTTTATTTTTTATTTAAGTATCATTTTAATTTATAGATATCGCGAAAGAAGACAACCTGGTAATTTAATGTTTTCCGGAATAAAGAGAATATGGAACGTTTATCCGGCCCCTATCAAAAACGTATAATAAGGAAAGTCGCGGTAAGGACGCAGGCAACGTTCCTTCTTCTACCCATTTTTTCTTTATTCCGGAAAACATTGTAACGGAATATAAGTGAACAAATATCAGTCTATTCCGCTCCACTAAATTCTATCTATTTATCAATGGTTTTCGATGTTCGTTATATTAATCGGCAGTGACACCTATCGGTGTATGGATATATTAAGCACAATTAACTATTTTAGAAGAACAGGTACGTAGATTTATATCCATAATTTATGGATTCGTGTCATTGCAGATTTCTTTACTGGGTGAATGCCATCTGTTTGGAAACGGGCTTATTTAGTATAGTTGGTAATTGAAGGGTGTAGTACGTTGTTCAATGCCTGTTATTTAAGCATGTAATCTACAATAGATTGCTACATTTAGCGTATGCTGAGTGTTTCGTTAGTTTGACGCCGGGTTTCCTACAGCGGTTTTCACATGATTTAAATTGCCCAAAATACAAAATTTTGAAACGAAGGTCGTGTCATCTTGGTGAGAACGTTTGACGCGGTAAGTGTTATTAATTTCCAGATCTCAAAACATTTTATTCATCCTGCATATTTTTCAATAATCTTTTCATTTTTCAAATACATAAGTAATAATTGTTTCCAATTCACTTAATTATATTCGGCTAAAGCGAGAATTTAGCATTTTCATATTGCACTTTCGAGTGATTGAGGATTTCAACAATCTTAATTTTTGTGGTGACCTTTAGGTTTGAATACCGATTTTTTTTGTGGTTAATTGCGTATCTTATTGGTAAAATTCGTGTAATTTGATAATGGTTTAATCCAATTTAATAGAAAACTAAATTATTTCATCGTTTAACGGTCACACATATCATTTTACGTATTTTTATTTAGATTGGACAGTATTATTAGGGAGATTCTCAGAGCGGATTTTATCTTTTCCTGTTAAGTAAATTGAATTTTCTGTAGAATTCCTTCGAATTTTCTCTCGTAATATTGCTAGTTTAATATTTTTTTTCTTTTCAGGCTTATTTGATTAATATTTCAGTTTATTTGTAACATTAAGCGAATCATATAATTATTAGCACTTACCGTGTCACGTTTTATCAATGATGTACCGACATTAATTTACAGGGTTATTCATTACATTTTGACTCCCACCTGCAGCCGTAATTACAGGTAATACAAAAAAAAAAACTTAAATTCAAAAGTTGTATGGTTTTTAATATATTATATTTTAGAAATGTCAAAAGAAAAAAATTGCCTGTCAATTGTCAAAAAACCGCATAACCTTAATTTTTTTAAATGGAACACCCTGTATATTATAACATATTTGGATTGTGCGAAAAAGTCTAGATATATTTCATGAATGTCCTATACCTATCTCTAACGGTTTTTGAAATATTGACAGCTGAAAATCGACCATTTACCAAGTTTGACAGCTTGTAAAATCTAAACGGCTAAAGATAGAACAAAACGGTTTGCACTTTCCTGTATTGGTTTTTCATAAGCTATCGTATGACACTAACTTTTTATTTAACCAGAGGTTAAATTTATCCGGGATTTTTTAACCTTTGGTTAAATCTGAAGTTAGTGTCATACGATAGCTTATAAAAAACCAATATAGGAAAGTGCAAACCGTTTTGTTCTATCTTTAGCCGTTTAGATTTTACAAGCTATCAAACTTAGCAGATTGTCGATTTTCAACTGTCAATATTTCAAAAACCGTTAGACATAGGTATAGGACATTATTCATGAAATATGTGTAGATTTTTTCGCACAATTTAAATATGCAATGATATACAGGGTGTTCTATTTAAAAAAAAACTAAGGTTATGCGATTTTTTGACATTTGACAGGCAATTTTTTCTTTTGACATTTCCAAAAATAATATATAAAAAAGCCCACAACTTTTGAATCAAAATATAATGAATAATCCTGTACATATATGAGAAGTTTAAGTACACGTGTGTAAATTTACCTGGTTTATTTTTCCTTATCGTTTATCTAAGTTCCTATCCCAGGGCGAGATAGTGATTCTCTTATCTTTATCTTTAATTAATTGAGACGTAATTTACGTTGAATTATTGTTTATGTGCCAAGGGCCATATTTATTGATTAAGTAATCGAAATTACTTATCTGGAGTCACAAGACTCGTTTAAAGAGAGGTTGTACCTCGATTTTTCCATTTTTTTTCAATTATCGTATATGTGCCAAGGGCCATATTAAAAAAGTAATAAAATTACTTATTTTGAGTTATAATAAGACTCATTTATAGAGAGGTTATACCTCGATTTTCTTATTTATCATAAAAATCTAGTTATTTTCTATATGAAGTAGCCGAGAGCCACTGTTTGGACGTTTCACAATTTTCTTTTGAATTTTAAATTTCAATTAGAATTTCTTTGGAATAGAGGTATAACCTCTTTATAAATCAGTCTTATTATAACTTAAAATAAGTAATTTCTATTACTTGTTTAATATGGCCCTTGGCACATAGACGATAATTGAAAAAATGGGAAAAACGAGGTACAACCTCTTTAAACGAGTCTTATGACTACAGATAAGTAATTTCTGTTACTTAATCTATAAATATGGCCCTTGGCACATAAACAATAATTGAACGTAAATTACGTCGCAATTAATTTAAGATAAAGATAAGATAATCACTATCTCGCCTTGAGATAGGAACTTAGAAAAACGATAAGGAAAAATAAACCAGGTAAATTTACACACGTGTACTTAAACTTCTCATATATGTACAGTGTTATTCATTATATTTTGACACCCACCTGCAGCCGTAATTACAGGCAATACAAAAAAAACTTAAATTTGTGTTGCTTTTTTATATATTATCTTTTGGAAATGTCAAAAGAAGAAAATTGCCTGTCAAATGTCAAAAAATCGCATAACCTTAGTTTTTTTAAATAGATACGCCTATAGCGGGTGAGCTAGGTACAGGCGGAAGAGGGATCCAGTGGAGGTCCCAACCGATCACGTGGTTGCAGATAACCGGACGAGTTAAGTATTTGAACGTCCAAGGAGAATTTTTTTTTGGAAAGACCAACTTATTATAATGAGATTTGTTTCATTGTTCACATTGCTAGTCAATTTATTCAAAGCTTAAACTTCATAAATTATATTATAAGTTTTATTTTCATCCGATTATATGAACTTCAACAATTTTTTTTAACCCAAACCTCATCATTTATACTTGTAAATTAGTTGTTAAATTAATATATATTGTTTTTAAAAAATAATTTGTTTGATTTACTACAGGACTGGGCTCTATAAGACACTAATTGTTCTTATCTTCATAAATTCATAATTATTGATATTTAAATATCCTATATTTTCCGTTAGCATTGTCTCTAAGAGCCTGGCGCCCACAATAAAAAAATAGTATAGTTGACAAGAGAACCGTTGATCTAATTCACGCCCTATTTTATGCTTAATTAAATTAAATAAATTAACTATCCTTACAAATTGGCAAATGAGCTAGAAATTCATTACAACATTAAATGACCAGGTTGTCTTCGTTCGGAATATCTATAAATTAAAATAATAAAAAAAATAAACTCAAATAAGTCAAAAGATAAATAAATATTCAAACAAACTTATTGAAATATAGTTGAGAAGCTTCACGAAAGTTTTCATTGCTCTGTATAAAGCAGACTAACATGTCATAAATATCTACAATTTTAATTTTCAGCCATCGTAAAAAATACAATATTACACAGAAAATATAAATTTTGCCACTGACAGATATTGCTAATAAGGAATGACCATTCCATTGTTCTAATAATCTCTGCCTACTAATACTTATGCTGTTGTTTAAAAGACAATGCTTATACTATACTCATCAAGAGTGTCGTATAGAGACACATTTTGTGAAATTATGAATTTTAGGCTTATTATTTAAAATACATATCGTGTATTATATATTTTTAAAAAGCTTATAAAATTTCCAATCAAACGAAAGAAAAATATACAGGGTGTTTCATTAAAAAAGAGTGTCGTATAGAGACACATTTTGTGAAATTATGAATATTAAGCTTATTATTTAATTATATATATTTTTATAATGCTTAGAAAATTTCCAATCAAACGAAAGAAATATATACAGGGTGTTTCATGAAAAAAATACAAGTTTGATTTATAGCTAAAAATTGACAGCTCCAGTACATTTGGTTTTCCAGCTGCGCGATAGCGTAAAAGCATGAACGTGTACTTGGGTATTGTCTATTTTTGGGTCAAGTTATTTTAGAATCACTTAAAGATTGCATTTGTCTTGTGATATTGATTGTATTTTGAATTTCCGTTGAATATTTGTTTAGGCTAAAGTAGTTTGTGGAAGTTTTTTACGGGAAATGGCTTTAAACGGCTAATAAATTGTGCTTCTATTGACGTAGGAAGTTGGGCAGGTTTTTTTTTGGTACTAGAGTCGAGAATTCGATATTATTTGACAGAGAGTTTCAACGACTTACTTGAAGAGAAAACGTGTCTTTTGATGTGGATACAGCAAGTTTTAGAGAAACAGTTTTCGCTATCATTAGTTTGGATTTCTATATCTTGTTTTAAGTGAAATTTCATATATCTGAGTGGCAAGTACCTATTTGCCGTATATTGTGCTGAGAGCACGTAGTTATCAAGATTAGAACTTCACTACATCTTTGCCTTGAGGGATTTCTTACGTTCGGAAGACCGTAGAACATCAATCTCCATTTTCCTTGTCTATGCTGACTGTCGACTTTTATTCGGACAAGAGCTAGGCATATTTCCTTGCAATAGGAAAAGCCATTCTTTTGTGTAGCCTGACTGAGGTACTTAAATTTATGGGGAGTTTTGTTTGCCATCTCTGGCATTTAGATATTCTCTTTGCTTGTATATTAGTGGCACTGCATCCAGCGTGTTTTAGGACTTTTCCAGCGTCATAATGTAGACGGGAACCTATATTTTGAAGAGCTACCTAGTTCAGTGACCTCTTAAGAAGTTTCATCAGCCACCTGAGTCTACCGATGTCTTGGCTATGGTATAAGGATAATGTAAGATAAATTTTCTTGTCCTCTATAAGTATATAAAATTTTGCATTTCGAAATTATTCATGGTGATTTTATCACGTGAACCAAAAGTATGGTTTGCTATTTTGTGAGCTGGGTGCATCATGGTATTATGTAAGCGTACTTATTAACTGACTTTTATATGATATTTGGTATTAAATTCTTTATAGTTTAAGTGAGTATAAATATTGATCGACATCTATGCTAGTCCTGTTATAAATCAATCTTACGTTATTAGAGTCATTGAATTACTTGGCGGAAATCATTTTATTAACAATTAAGATCGATCGATTATGACATGATTGGATACATAAAATAATAATAATTTTATGTTTGTGTTTTGATTTCAGAGAGGTATTATGAAAAATATCGTTCATTACACGTCCAGAAACAGCTTTTCCCGCGCTTCCACGACTTCCGGTGTTCGGCTACGCCTCATGCCAGAAACTGTCGTGCGCGTACCGGAAAAGCCTAGTTTCCGGACTGGTAATGAAATATACTATTTCAAACGAATTATGACTCGGCAAGAAGATTGAAACATTTGCTAAAGTTTCTTCAGTAATAGAACCATTACTTGTTCTAGGTTTGAATTTATACATTTTGAAATACTCATAGTTTTTATCTTACACCCACCTTCAAGTTTCCAAACCGTAACAACGGTAGCACATATTCATTATTTAAGGATATAACGGTACAGGAAGTAGGAAACTGTAATATCCCGACATAATAATTATGTCAGGCTATTACCGTTTCCTACTTTCTGTACCGTTATAATCTGATTGCAGTACCAGTTGTATTGTCAAGTATAAATGGTGCTGAAATTTTTTTGTTTTATACACAAATGATAGATGCCAGTTCCCATCGTGTTCGTTTGAATTCAATTTTTTTGCTTATATTATCTTATAATTATTTATTTTATAACATATATTGATATTATAATTATTTTTATAGACACACAGCAGCAGCCAAACTTATTTTGATATATCAATTAATTTCAATACGCAAGTTTACATGATCTGAGCTGTCTGAACATATCTTAGTGATTTCAAGTAGGACTATGTTATTTGTGCGCGTGCATTTTTTGATAATCTGAGAATTAAATAGGAAACTGTATTTCATTTTGTTTTCATTTGTTTTCTGTGGTGACAGGGAGAGGTGCCGTCCATTTTTTAAAAGATTTAAACCTTCGCTGAAGTTTCATCTCTGTTTACGACAGCGTCTCTCTCGCTTGGCTGTCCATACAGTAGTATAATCATTACTTGTTCTAGGTTTAGATTTGTAAATTTTAAAATACTCACAGTTTTGTCACTGATATGGCGAAGTGATAAACTTTCAGTCATCATGGTTTATGAAACAAAAATTGTATAAGCTCGAAATAATCTGCATTTTTATTTACGTTTTTCACCTAGTAGAACACCGTCTGGTAGACTAAGTTAACTTCATTACCTGAAACAAAATAACTTACATTATATTCTATTTTTTTAAATTTAGACCTTGATTTTCATTTACTTAAAAATATCAGGTTGAAATTGCATTTTATTTCTATGGATTAAATACCATCAAATAAACAGGGCACATTGTCAAGTTCGGTTCTGGAATTTACTCATGGGTATTTAAATACAGTTTCGAAAAGTATTAGTACATCTTAATAAAAACGCATACTGGTTGTTTTGTTTTTCAAAAAGATATAAAAACGCCTATTTTCTATTCCAGTTGAGGGGTCTAGTATCAAAACGTACAATGTACAATCTCCACTTTTTATAAAAATTGCGATAAAATATGATTTCGGTGCTAAATGTGACGATGAATACAAAGCTAATGTTATTCAGTTTCAAACTGAGCAATATCCCATTCTATTTTCCATGCAAATATTGCCTTTAGTTTCAAAATGTACAATCTCTACTGACAAGTTAATATCAAAACGTGCAATCTCCAAACAACCAATAGGAAAGACCACGTGTTTGACATTTTATTTTTATATTATTAAAATAGACAGCAGTTTGAGTCTTGATCTGCATAGTATCGTGTCGTTATTCGAATGTTTGTTTAATCAATGGAAATTAATGTAACCCCGGTAGTGAATAAACAAAATGCACGAAAAAGGCAACGTAATCTAAACGATTGGAAGCGATCAGAAGAAAAACGCTTAAGGTATACATTTTTAATGCTGTGCTAAGTCATTGTCATGCTATGTTTTTTTGTTCTTTGCAGGTACAGCTCCAAATCTCTGCCTATTTACCCAACTTGCGGGCATAATATGAGTGCATTTAAATGCATATCATTAAAAATGAAGGATATCAGAGAGTTTCATAAAGCATTCTACGAAAAAAGGAAAACTATTTCAAGATAATTTTATTCTAAAATTTTGCCATATTAATCCGGTGAAACGTGAGAGGCCTTTAGATCGAGCCCACAAAAAAAAGGAACATTCAATAAAATGCTACGTACGAGATTCCGATAAAAATATGATACCAGTTTCTAAACAAACATTTATGGGCATATTGGAAATTACTAGAAGAAGGATGGACACCATTGCAAAAAACTTTTTTTTAACCTCCATGCCACCTAAGGAACACAGAGGAGGGGATGGAAAAACTGCAAAATATAACGATAAAAAGCAATCTGTTATGGAATTTATTAACACTTTAAAAGCTGTTGTCACATTATTGTAGGTCGCAAAGCAATACCGAACGACTTTACTTGCCTTCGACCTTAAATATTAAGAAATTGTGGATAATGTATTCCAATATTCCCGAAGCTCTTCCTGTTAAGCAAAGTTATTTCAGGCAGATCTTTAATATGTGCTATAATATAGGATTTGGCACACCACGAACCGATGTTTGTTCCACCTGTCTAAGTCTCTCCGAAAAAATCAAGTCCTGCAAAGATTTGGAAACTAAAGCTAATTTAGAAACTCATGTTCTTTGTTTTTAATACCTTTGAATAAAAACGTTTCTTGGATATCCCTTTTAAACTTTTATTTTATTTACTGTGGACAACTGTTCCTGTCATGAATTTGGTAATTAAAAGTTAAGTGTTGTGACATACCATTTACAAATCGGTGGGTTAGATAGGGTTCGGATTTGTTAGCAATTAAAAGAAAACTAAGACATACAGTTTATTTCAGCTAAAACGTGAAACCTAAATACGTCTTAAGAATAATAACAGTGTTTTTTATTTTTTTAAGCTACATATTTGTTATAGCTTTTTTTATTTGCTAGTGAAATCGACTTCTAATCACTCATCTAACTGAATGTCAATAAATAGTCCTTTTAGAAAGATCAACACATATTTGCAACAACCAAAATTTCTTTTTTTTATTTAATTCATCACCAACACACACAGTAAGCATTGAACAGGCTTCCAGCAAATAAAAATTATTTGGTTCAAATATGTACAAATGCCCAAAACATTGATTTAAATAACCGACCTATTTAAATTAAAACACAAAGTTTTCGGAACAAATATACCTCAGATTTCGATCAAAACACAAAGGTTTTAGAACATATATATGTTATATTTGTTCAAAAAGCATTGTGTTATAATTTAATTAGGCCGGCTATTTAAACCAATGTTTTGGGTATTTGTACGAAATAATTTCTCGTATTTGAATCAAAATAATTTTATTTGTTTTAAAGTTATTTTTCTTTGATATGAACAACGATTATAAAATCATATTGTTTGTTCACAATAAATATTTATTTCGAACAAAGAAAATCTTAAAAATAAATCAAATAAATATTAATTTTTATTCAAACAAATATTTGTTTGGCCATTATCAAACAAATATTTGCTTGAATAAACTCCATTTTTATTTGAATCAAACAATGAAACATTTTTTTCAGTGCAGGAGTAGTATATACTTTTCTTAAGTAATTAAATAATTAAAAATTACGTTTGAGCTAATATTCTAATTAAAAATCATTTTTATCGATTTTCTCAAAATTGACATACAAGGAGATTGTACGTTTTGATACTAGACCCCTCAGTTGTGAAACCAGAAATTTTCATACCGCAAATAATAGCCCACGGGAACGGAAATACTACCCCCTAAGCAGGAACTTAATATCTCAAATACTTCAGAACTTATGTATCTCAGTCACGAATGGCTAGCAGAATATGACAATATGACTAGGTACAATTAGAACCCTGACAAGAGTCTGCGTACACCGGAATGGATTTCATTTTTGTATTGGGATATTGCGATATTCCAGCACTTCATGCATTTATATCATTTTATGATCCCTATGAAACGTTGACTATTATTTCACGCATGAAACAGTGTTCCACATTATTACAATCAAATAAAACTAACCAAAACTAACCCAATTCTAACCCAAATTAACTTAAATTTAAAAAAGGAATAACATAACTTTAAAAAAATAAATAAAAACATCTGTCCACGCATGAAACAGTGTTCCACATTATTACAATCAAACAAAACTAACCAAAACTAACCCAAATTAACTCAAATTTAAAAAAGGAATAAACATAACATTAAAAAAAATAAAAACATCTGTGGGCACTGACGGGAATCGAACTCGCGCCGTCACATCACAAGATTCACAAGCGCAGCCATTTAACCAACCATCTAGACCACCAGGCTCTAGAAGCAATCAACCAAAAATTAGAAGCCTTGTGTATCAAAAGGTTATATTTATTCCTTTTTTAAATTTGAGTTAATATGGCTTAGTTCTGTTTGATTGTAATAATGTGGAACACTGTTTCATGCGTGAAGTGAAATTATAGTCAACGTTTCATAGGAATCATATGATATAAATGCGTGAAGTGCCGGAATATCCCAATATGTCAATGAAGAAGGGGAAATCCATTCCGGTGCACCCAGACGCTTATGAACCCTGTCACCCTGTACTGTCAAAGTTTACAGAATACATATGTTGCCCCACTCGCTGTCGGAACATTGATGTATTGAGATCATAAGCGTGCCGCAGATGCCTGCCCTCCCTCCTCTTTCGAGGTACTGACGTCTTGCGTGTTGGAATTTCGCGTGTTGTGCGAACACGCATAAATAATGGAAACACGATGCCAGAATAAATAGAAATGTAGAAACTATACTGTGATGACACTAATTTGAATTAACTCCATCATTGTCATGCTACTCTGCACGTCATCTTGGCGTAACGCGGAGTCGATGGTGACCCGATACCACTCAGGCGGGATGCGAGGTAAAGTCCGTGGTATGGTTCTAGAGCTACGACGACTGAGGAGGCAGAGAAGAAAATTCGCTATTGCGGCATTGTCATTATTAACAATATTAATATATAAAAGTTGCAATAAAATCTCCTTTCACTCTGAAATAATATGGAGAATAATATTCTTTAAATTCAATAATATTCTAACAATAACATACTAATATAATTATAACATAATTAACATTTTTTAGCATCAAATATTGACATTTTATCCATTTAATAAATCATATATAAATAAAAATTCATTTTATTTCCGAAATCCGTCAACACTCAGATCACTCAAAGGTCTTTCATGTGGAACGTTTCGAACCGAGCCACACTTCCCGTATCTATTAAAATAGCGAAAATGACTGGGCGATTGGAATCCCACCAACAACGCGACGGCGACCGACGCGACGGTCGCGTTATTTGGGAACGTTTCTTTATTTGTATGCAAAACGTGCTTTATTCGTTGAAGGTTTTATTCAGCGGCGGCGTAGCGAAAAGGTGCTAAATATGAATGAATATACACAGGGAAAAACTTTTCATAGCCAAAATATATAGGGTTTGCGATGAAGAAGGAACAAATACTTTTTGTCGGCTATCTCTAAAAAGAAAATTGGAGTGAGTAGCGCTTTACGCTGGGGTAAGCGTAGAAGGAACACAGTAAAAAATATTTTTATCTGGAAATTCCATGCTATAAATTAAAATTATTCTAATAACGTTTTAAAGAAGTGACTTGAAATAACCCTGACTTATTATACATATACTGTGTGACGTTTCGGTCTGTAAATCAAAACATACCTAACTTTGAAACATTATTTTTCTACGACTGTGACTGCCCTAAAAATAGACAAAAACGCACTAACAACTGCTCTTGAAAACTGGACATTTCACACGCTTATTCGGGTATTTGAATTAAGGGGCTTCGTCTCCGTTTTAGAGCTTCGTCCTCAGAGGTCCCATTCTCAGATCTCTAAAAAAGAGGGCCCAATTTTAGGGCTTCACCCCCCCCAGGAGCCCCTTTTTGCAAAACTGTAGAAAATGGGACTCTCACACCATGGGCCCTCTTTTAAGGCTTGCGGCCCAATTTCAGGGCTTCGCCTCCGGTGGCTCCATTACTAAATCTGTAAAAGATGGCTCCCATACCATAGGCCCCATTCTAGGGTTTCGCCCCCTGGGGCCTCATTTTAGGGCTCCTCCCCCGGAGCCTCTTTATCAAAATATTTGGAAAATAGGGACCCCACATCGGTGGGCCCATTTTAGGACTGTGCCCCTAGTTATAGTTTAGCGAGAACCTCTTACTCACGTAACTTCTTTCATTAGGAATAAAATTTTCTGATAAATCAATAATAAAAAAGTTTCCCATATAACATGTAACTTTCTACCACACTCCCAGTGGGGCACCCTGTATGTAGCAGTCGTAGTAAAAGTATAGTGTGCTACACGTCCTGAACAGCCTTTTCACACACATGAGACTTTATGACACTAGCCTACGTCTCGTGTCACCAAACTGTCTCATTCGTGTGAAAAAATCCTATTTTTCTACAAACGTCACTAAAAGTACAATTTTTAACGCATGCTGTCAGTGTCTAAAATGTCACTTTATGGCACTGGTGCTAAAATATAAAAATGTTTTATATCAGACTGAACTTGCCACTAACATTTTTGAGATCGCACCATCTAATGAAACGGGTTGTACGAAAATTCGTAGTGTTGCTTACTAGGCAATAACTCGAAAGTGACTTTATTAACAGCTTCTTCGATATCCGCAGGAAAATAGTATATTAAGATACTAGTTTTAAAAGACCATATTTTATCGCACGAGCACGAAATTAGGAAACGACCCGCTTGCGGGGAGTTTCCTAACGTGCGAGTGCGCTAAATGTCTTTTAAAACGTGTGTTTTATACTATTTTTTCTATTTTGCACGTTATTTAATGAAAAACATTAATTTATTCAAGTCGCGATCAAAAGTTGGACGGCCATCTTGTCACTTTTGACGTCTGTATTATTAGGAATCCCATTCAAAACGGAGTCAAAATTTTTGCTAGTGGGCCTTGACATTGAACAATTTTGTTAATATCATAGCAACCAGTCAACAAAAGTAGTATCGAAAAGTGCTTCTTTTCGACACTACTTTGCGTATCGAAAAGACTTCTTTATGATACCAAAATAGAAAAAAATAATTTTCTTGATCATTTTCCATGTCAAGAGATATGAAGTTAGATACTTGTCAACAAACGGTCGAATTTTCATTACCGTAGCAACAATAAACTAGAGGAATAATTTGATTTCAAAAAGATGTTTTATAAATTTAATAACGTAAGAAATGCGTTGATTTATAATTTGAATGGTGTTTGTAGAAAAAATAGTGTATGATATATGTGCTAAAAGTGATTTTATTTTGTTCGAAGGGATGGGACACTCCGCCTTCGGCGTCGTGCCCCAAACTTTCCTTCTCACAAAATAAAATGTCACTTTTAGCACTTATATCATAAATAACTATTTCAGCACTCGTTGCACAATATATTATTTTATTTGTTACAAAATTAGGCTTCACAGTTCTCATTTTCGTGTCATCATGGAGGTTCGTGGATGTCATTATAGTTTACTAAATTAATTCACCTATATACGAGGGAGTTGTCAATAAAAGTTTTAAAGGAGTTGATAGAACAAGATATTGCTTCGGTAACACCAGAAGACTGGCAAAAATATTGCAAAATTCCTTCTGGGAAACAGATCGAATAATGGAGGAGATTAAACCATTAATAATTTCAGTTAACAATGAAGATTCGGATAGTGAGGGCAACTATTCCAATTCGGATAGCGGTGAGAAGGAATAATTCAGATTTTTATATTTAATTTTATCTTTTAATTTTTCTGTTTTGCTTTTTTATTGCAGTTGACTTTTGTTTATTTCTTGTAGTTTAGAAATATAAACATGTTTTTTTTTTTAATTCAATTCAATACTTATTCATTACTGTTACGTGTTATTAAATAAAAATCGGTATATTATCACCCAGAACTTCCCTCACCCTTTCCTTATAATTTGAAGATTCCTTATACCTATTTTAATTAATATTTTTTTAAAAATTAATTCCTTATAATTCAATTTTTTCAATCTCAAAAACATGTTTAAATATATGGTCAACACATATGCTATAAAAAATAGAATTTAATAATATAATAAAAAATGTAAGGGTAAAATTTCTTGCCGACTCCACTAATTAAATTAAAGACCAATTCGTACAATTAAAACATGTATCCTTAGGTATTTATTTAGTGCCCAATTTTATATATAAAATTTAATCCGTTAAGAAGCTTTTTAAAAATTATAATTTTTTCACCAACATTAAACCACCCCCATAGCAGGCAAATTTCGCATTTTTATAAAATCCAAGTTTTTTTATGAAAAATATACACGCAAAATCAAACGCAATTTGTAAGCGTAAAAAATATTTTTTAATCTTATATATAAATAACACTACGCCCGCCTATGATATCAAGCGTTAGCCGAGTTTTTATGTGCAATTCTTCCCTCTGCCTCTTCAGACGTCGTAGCTCTAGAACCATGAAATGGACTGTAGAGGGTAGGTAGATCAACGGTTTGTCGAGAGTGCGGCTTATATTTATTCTGTAAACTGTGGTACTGGAGGCATGCAAAAAATATGTCTAAATTAAATGTTATGCACGGGACACCTTCGTCAAAATTAAATCATTACTTGCCAGCAGGGCTGTAGACCTAAGATTTAAAGAACAGATCCTACATAGTTGTTACTTACTCGGTGCTTTTGTTTGGAACACAAAGTTGAACATTGTCAGAGACTAGTTAAAAAAATCAAACTCAAGCCTATGAAATGCAAATCTACCGCAGAATTCTTGGAATATCTTGGTCGACCATACAACAAACAAAGAATTGTTAGCTAGAATGAATGAATCGACCATTAAAAAGGAACATTATTTGTAGTGTATTATAGTAGGTAATATTTCTGTTCGCTTCTCATATCTACAAAATAATCCAAATTTATCTTTTTATTGCAATCAATATCATTGCATTGCAATCATACAAGAAAGTAAGAAAGGGCCCGGTAGAAAAAGAATAATAATAATAAAACTAGTATAGCTATGATGTTTGCCAACATGCAAACTGGATAGGCAGAAAAATAAAAAGAACATTTTTGATTGTCGTGAAGGAGTTCAGGACCGGGATGGGGATATAATGAATCATTTTAATCATGCCGCGTTTTTACCGAACTTATTATTTAAAACATTTTTATTGAGTCGGTCCCTTTTTGGATTGTAAAGTTTTAGATTACCAGTATTCATACCCTTACAGGTCATCTCGTATTTCTCTTACCATCTCACTTATGTGTATTTTGCCATCTCACTTATGTGTAATATTAACGGTTTTACCGTCAGCGTAGGAAAGCATTTTTAAACTATCTGCTCTTTGTATAGTTCCTAATGTCACGGAATTACTCAGCTGGTTTTCGAACCTCCCACGATCCCTGAGCGTCAAAAGACTTTACCTCCTGGATCTATTTTTAACAACTAGTCCTAACCTCTGCACCGTAACTGTCCAGCCTCCAGACCACAATCTTATCTTCGCAACCTGCAACTTGCAGGAGCCCGAATGGTTAGACACTACAAATCTGCAAAGTGGCGTGACCTTCGCGAGTTTTACCTTTCTTTTCTTTGGAAAGATGCTTAGGAATCAAAACACTTCTGAATCTGCTGATGAGATAACTCAAGTTATCTTGGCTGGTATCACCTTCCTCTATAAAACGTATCTCAAACAGTAAACCATGGTTTGGGAAAAACTTCTCAAGAGCTGTCAATGCTAAAAATCCCTACCGCAAATGGTGCCGAGATCAGACAGGCAAAAATCGAAATATATTTATCACGACTAAACACCAGTGCAAGCCGATCATTGACGAGAGCAATAGAAGGGATGTAACGAGCAGATTAAGAACAAGCTTCTCAACTGTCCTAACAGATCGAGATCCTCCTGGTCAGTTGTCAATGGTGTCAATCAGAGTTTCTCAAAGACGTCAATTCCACCACTAACCAATGATAATGGCTCAATCGGAAACGGTCAAAGAAAAAGCGAATATTCTTGCCGAAATTCTACCCCAGATCCTCAAGGAAGGATTCCCTCAATGATGTTAGTGAATTCCTCAATGACAGGTCTGGTATTTCGCCAACGCAAAGTGTAACGAATACTCAAAAGCCTAGATAATAACAAGGCCACAAGACCGAATGGCGTTTCCATAATAACACTTAAGAGATATGCTGCTGAACTTACAGCTCCACTATGCAGGCTTTTCTCCCTATCGTACAGACGCATGGAAATAGGCTCAGGCGTAACCAGTCCTGAAGAAAGGTAAAACACGATTCCAAGTAACGACCGTCCAACTGCTTTGGTTTTCATCATGTACAAAGTCATGGAGAACTGATCAAGAGCTCATAAAATATTTCGAAACGGTAGGTATCATAAGCTATCGCCACTATGGCTTTCGCAAGCACAGATCAACGGGAGATACTCCTTACGTGATCTACCTGTGGATCAAATCCATCCAGAGCTCCGGCGAATCTCCTGCAGTGGCTCCCGACATTTCCAAAGTATTTAATCGGGCATGGCATGATTGATTGTTAAACAAATTAACAACATACGGTCTACCACCAATAATGCTTCTAGGGCTTTCCAATTTCTTAAGGGATCGAAACATCCGAGTTGGTATTGATGGACATCTCTCGGAGGAATTTAAAATCAATGCTGGGGTTCCCTCAAGAGTACATATTATCATCACACACTGTTCCTGCTCTATTTCAACGAGCTCTTAGATAGGACAAACAATTCTCTTTGCTGCTTTGCAGACGACAGCGCTCTTATATCCTCATTCAACTACTGCCATCGTGAAATCGGGTGAGGAAAACAATGTCCAGTTTAACGTAAGACAGACTCAAGCAGCTATCTTCTCAAAAAAAAGCAAACACCGCAGGACCTGACATATCAATGGGAGGACAAACATTGATTCTGGACTCATCCATAAGCTTGCTAGGCTTCAACGTAGAAAACAATATGTCTTGGCATAATCACGTCACCAAAATTGATAAGGCAGCAGCACAAAAGCTAGGAGCACCTCATAGAGCAATAAAGTTTTATACACCTCATCAGCTCAAGGCCTAGATGAGACCATCTTTCGAATTCTGTTCCCATGTGTGGAGCTCGGCACCCAAACACTTGTTCAAGATATTGGACCACATACAGAGGAAAGCAGTCCGGCTTGTAAATGACCCAGACTTGACTAAATAGCCTTGAACATCGAAGGCATGTGGCGGACCTCTTTATAATCGATACTATTATAAAAGGTGTTCGAATGAGCTGGCCCTTATGATTCAGCCCAGAGTTGTGCCAAACAGAAACACCTCTCAGATACAAGCTGCTCATCAACATACAATTCAGTTGCCGAATACCTAGAACCCTTACGGGACTCCTTTTCCTACTAGCGTTTCAAGTCCAACGTCTACCGTCATCTAAGCGCACGCACGGCTCGTTGAGTGGGAAAGGATTTTCTTTTTGTGTATGTGCCGAGCATAAAAATTCATGTGCATATTCGATAATATCCTCGGTAATATCGCTCAAAGAATCTATCACTTTGATATAAGAAACCCAAGAAGGAGCCAGTTGTGGAATTGATTCCTGAAGAATTTAGCTCAAGTACTCTATGCAAAAAAAATCAAACATAGAAATTTATGCGGATAGTAGAAAAGTACTACTGGTCCTGAAAAGTTAAAAACTTGCATTCGGCTCAGTACTCGATTAACATAATTCACTGGCGGATGCCGACAGCAAAAATAGAATCCCTATTTACTGGGTTCAAGGGCATTCAGAGCATGAAGGCAATAAATTAGCGGAAGAACTCGCCAAGAAGGCAGCCGGCTGAAAACCCTACGTTGATCAGCGAAAATTCATGAAGTCTTTATATGTCTAGGAATATTTTACCTCTTATGACAGAATTTTTAAGTGGACGTTGCCAGTTGACAAACATCTCTACATAATGCGGCTATGTGAGTCACCCTTATGTCGTTATGGTGCACAGGAGGATGAAACATGCAACTTCGAGCCTGTTTCGGAATTAAGGGAATCCATTTTGGGGGAACATCGGCGACCTAGCATTGTCGTCACCTTCTTTTCAACCTTAGGCTTAGCGATGACCTAGATGGATCCGTTGGAAAATTAAAGGGGGCCTACGTGATGTAGCCCTTGACCATCCATCTTTTCTAAGTTTCAGATTACAAATATGCTTGTTATGTACTCAAAGTACCTTTCACTTTGGTAAAATTGAGTGTGGTTATATATCTATAAGCGCCCTCATTTTTGCTTTTATAATGTTCATTGGGCAAAACGATTATTGTCCTCCGTGAGTCACATCCTCACCTTTGTAAAATATATCCTTTTTGCTTGTAGAGATGCTTGAGCTATTGATAATGACTTTTTAGCCGAAACGGGTTGCGCTTTACATTAAAATTTATGAAATATAAATTGAATTATAGGTGTTCAATAAATTTGTCAAGCATTTCCAAAACAACACTCACTCTGTTTTTAGAGACAGGCAGTCATCAACTTAACACTTGGCAAAGGGGATGGATACGTATTCTAGACAATATTCAATTTATTAAGAAACCTGATGATTATTGCATCAAAGAGGTAGTTATGTGGAAAATACATTAAGAGTCGCTATCGCGTAGTTATTTGTTTAATAATATTTATTTATAAATTGGATATACGAGAAATTTCGTTAGAATTAATCTTATTATTAGATTCGGAAGATAAGCTTAAGACATCTATTAAATACACACCCTTCACACTATTAGGACTCTTACTTATTGAAAATGCAATAGGCCTTATTTACAAGTGTGGTTTTCAAATTCTAAAACCAGAATTTTAAAATGCCAGAGATACAGTCTCATCAGTTTTACCTCTGTTTTTTAAGGCATAATGGTCAGAAAATTACAGTTTACCTGATTACTAATTAAAGTTAAATTCCATCTAGCATTCTGCTATCAAAATTTTGTATACAACTTTGGTTATTGAATTATTTTTCATTCACCACTCTGCCAAGATTGCACAGATTCAGATTAAGCGAATTTGTTTGCATATTAATTAAATTTTAAGATAAAGCATACAAAAAAAGGATGTCAACATATTAGTTAGATTACAGGGTATATAAATATTTCTCTAATTATTTACAGTTATAATCCTGTAATTTACATGTAAATCTCGTTGTAGTGATTTGAACATTTGTTTTGACACTATCAAAGTCAAAGTCAAAGTCAAGTATGCTTTATTGCCACAGAAAAATTCAAATAAATTTTATGGACAAAGCTAACTAAGATAAATAAACTAACCATAGTAGGGCAAATACAAAACAAAACAAAACTTAATATATACAATAATATATACGATAAAAATAGAACAAGCAATTTTCAAATTGAAATTGGTCACGATTTAACAAAAAAAATTATATTACAGAACATCATAAGCAGTTGAACTAGATCCACAGGAAGTACACAAAACATAGGGTAAAGAAACCCAGTGTTATCAAAATATTAAACATACATTATAACAAAACGTGCTGTTTGAAAAAATAAGGAAGGTCATGTCGGTGAACTTGACTCAGGCAATTTGCATATGCTGCAGAGTTGAAAATACCGAGGAAAAGTAAACAAAACATGACTAAAATTGATAGCTAGGTATTTAATTTTGTGTAATTCCTGTATATCCGAAAAATCACTAATTCGTCAAAAAGATAATCCTATACCTATTATAAAAAATATATATAATATAAAAAAATTTCACCGCCGCACATGAAGCCCAAGAAAATTAATGGAGGAAAAAATAAAATCTAATTCACGCAAAACTCATTTATAGAATAATAAGGTCTTTCTAGTAGGTAAGCCTTCGTTTTTTCCCGAAATTTGGCAAATGTAGGGATGGATTTAAGATGTAGCGGGAGTGTATTGTATAACTTCTTGGAATTATAAAGAATAGAATTTTTTGTTAATTCAGAGGAGGGAAAAGGAAGGTAGAGGTCCTGACTCGAATTTCTTGTTGAGTACTCATGTTGTGGCCTTTCGGGAAATATGGTTCGATATTTGCGTATTAAACAAGTTGTTTCTAAAATAAACAAAGTAAGAAGCGTAAGAATTTTATATTTTTTAAAGTAGTATTCGCAATGAGCTCTGCCATTAAGACCAAATAAATAACGAATTGCTCTCTTTTGAAGTCTGAAAATGGTACGAAATTGCTCGGTGTTACAGCAGCCCCAAAAGGGAAGGCCGTAGCGAAGATGAGATTCAAACAAAGAGAAGTAAGTGAGCCTGGTAGTAGACAGATTTAGTTCCTTCGAAACCGATCGAATTGCGAAGCAGGCAGAGGAAAGCTTTTTTGTTAAAGAATCAATATGTGCGGACCACTTAAGGTTGGCACTAATACTCAAACCTAGGAATTTAGCCGATTCAACGTATTTAATATTGCTGTTGTGAAGTAGCAAAGCTTGTTGTAAGGTTGTTTTATAAGATAAGGCTACCGTTTTATCAACGTTGAAACACAGCCAATTTGAGTTAGACCAAGTTTTGATTGTGACGAGATCGCTGGAGATATTAGAGTGTAGGGAGAAAGTATTAGAATCACTCCAAGTTATGCTTGTATCGTCAGCAGAGAGAGAAATTTTACCATTGATTTTTAGGTATGTAATGTCATTAATATATATTAGAAAAAGAATAGGCCCAAGAACAGAGCCCTGTGGAACTCCACTGGTAATTAATCTGCAATCAGAATCAGAACCGTTCGCTCTAACAATCTGCTGTCTATTTTCAAGATAAGATTGGAACCAGTTCGAAGGAATACCACGGATTCCATAAAAATTTAGTTTTCTTAACAAGATGTCATGACACACACAGTCAAACGCTTTAGCGTAATCACAGAAGACTGTAGCAGTGGGCAGATTGTTGTTAAGGGATGAGTAGACATCGTGAAGCAACGAGAACATGGCGTCATTTGTACACTTGTTTGGTAAAAATCCGAACTGTTCCGAGGACAGTATGCCATGTCTAAGGAGAAATGGCATGAGGCGATTTTTTAATAACTTTTCAATGATTTTAGAGAGTACAGGCAACAGAGCAATTGGACGATAATTGCATAAGACATCCTTTTCACCTCCCTTATGAAGAGGAATAATTATCGCAGTTTTGAGGCATTCGGGAAAAACACCTTTCGTGAAGGACGCCTTAATTAAGGAAGCTAGGACATCCAGAATTGGAAGTGGGAGGTTCAAGAAAATTTTAATTGACAGATTATCAGTGCTACAAGCTGATTTACTCTTTATGCTGCTCATTACCTAAAGAAGTTCAAGGCTGGTCACAGGGCTTAAGAAAAAACTATCAGCGACTTTTTTAGAAGGAGGAAGAAACGAGAGAGGGTCGAGAGAAGGAGAAATACCAGAGGTAACATTTTTGCTCACGTTGACAAAATATTCGTTCAAATCATTTGGTTTTGGCATGCTCTGATTCGCGGAATTTGTTTTGCCTCTAAGATCGTTAATAATGGACCAGGCCTCCTATGTATGAGAGGGAGCGCATATTTTTTGCAGATATGCGTAAGCCTTTCGTAGTCCATGGTTTGTGATGTTTAGGTTTAATGGATTTAGGCGAAAAGGCTTTATTGAATGCATTTATAATTTTATTTAAGAAACCACTAAAGTCAGAATCAAGTTCACCTGATTCAAAATTCCAGTTGGTCTTTAGGCAAAGGTTACGAAAGGATGAAAAATTGGAGGCTGAGAAGATTCTACCTAGGTGGCGAGTTTTTTTTGAGGGCCTATAAGAAGTATTGCATTTGGAGATTGCTGCCTCATGATCTGAGAGACCCGCGCTAGTTACTGCGATTGGACAGCAGTTGAAGGAAAGTCGGACGCTACATAGTCAATGATAGAAGAGGAATTGTTAGAAATCCGAGTTGGTGAGGTTACATGAATTGAAAGACCAAAAGAGTCAAAAATAGAAATTAATGATTTTTGGGCAGCACAAGCGGTAGCGTAGTCAATATTTAAATCACCGCACAAAATTTTCTTGCCTTTCACCGGCAGACCATCTAACAAGCTTAGCAGGTTATCAAAGAACAATTGCACATCGGAATTTGGCGCTCTATATATACAAATTACGTGTAAATCAAGGTTCTTATTGTATACAATGGAAAATTCAAAGTAGTTATCCGATTGGAGATGATCAAATTTAGTTACAGGTAAAAAGTCCTCACTCAAGGAAAGAATCAGTGTTCCCCCATGAGCCGAGTTTTTCCGATTATATCTGGCTATTGTGGAATACTTTTCAACATAAAGCGGTTCATTCTCACTCAGCCAGTGCTCTGTAATTGCAACTAGTTGGGGGAACCCTGATTCCTCCAGAAACAAAAACAATTCATCAGTCTTATTTCGCAATGAGGCAACATTAATAAGAACCATACTAAGCCTGGCGTCAGGATTAGTGGAATCTAGTCGCTCAGGACACGTCAAGCTGCTTAAAAATTTGTATTCGGGGAGCCGCTGGAGAAGTATTTTTGGTGACCCTCTCTGGACTTCTGAAGCTGAATCGTCCTCTCGGAAACAACATGGGATCTGTAGGAACAAAGATCTTCTTCCACTTCAGTGTGTTTAAACCCATATGCGGCATGAAAGTTGTGGTAGACCTTACGTAAAATGTCATCCTGGATTGGCAGTCCTTCAGATGCTAGAAATAATCTGATGCTTGTGTTGGTAAATCCCTCATAGCATACCGAGGCAGGTTGGTCATACAAATAGGCAAGGTACAACCTAATGGCTCTGAAGATGGCAGGTTCCTTTAGCCTTGCCATAAGGAAACGATTACTAGAGTCGTTAGACTTACTGGCGGCCTGTGTTAATTTAACTGTTGGGGGAGTCAGCGGGTCCAGAGAGAAGGATGGTTTATGGGATGATTCCTTAGACAGTTTAATTTTGACATCGCTCACAAGGGCATTAGTTTTGCAGGCAGCGATAGCTTGTTTGTCAGAAGTTATTGTAGTTACCCTGTGCGCGTTAGCTTCACTGACTGGAGAGGGAAAGTCCCGCAGAGTGCCAGAGGTCGGACTGCTAGTCACTTTCGCCTTGGTGGAGGGAGTTAGATAGAGCTCTGTAGTTTTTTTTTTGTTTTGTAGTTTTCTGAGAGATTTCAGATTCGGATGACCATCTAACTTGAGCCCCGGGTGGCCAGATATTGATGCCGAACAAATTCTCAGCGGACTTTCTTGATAGGGTCCCTATTTTAAATGTAGATCCTATGGAGTCATTGCACTGACTCACCAGGTTATAGCATCGAATAAATTCTGATATTTTCAACTTTTCCTTCACATAGTGCGCGATATTATTTGAAGTAAATCCTGCCGGGAGGTGTTTCTCCTTTTATTTCATTGTCCTCCGGAAAGGTTACACATAAGGTAGTCTTAAATAAAAGAATATTTAATATTAAGTGGGATTTAGGGGTTTGAACACCAATTTTGGTTAGAGCACATGCATGTCAACAGTGTTAAATTGGCTTAAGGTTTTAATTTAAAGTGTATTTTTTTAGTTTTCTTAAAACATATACCTTGTATAGATGTAGTGGATACTAATTTTAATGCATTCTAAATTTATTTCATTGGCAAGTGAACTTTATTGGCCAAATTCATAGACGATCTCTACTTGTTTTCCTCTGTGTATATTAGCTCTTTGCATCATCTTCTCGACGTGTTCTGTTAATTTAAAATTTTGTCCATTTATTTTTCTAGACATTTTAACTTTCGCAGAAGAAACGGGGTGCTTTTGAAGTGAAGAGGGAGAATAAAACAACTTTGAGAACACACTCGCAATATACCATTTTGAAACAACTAACCTTATCGTATTTTGTAATTGCTACATCATTGTGGCAGTTATTTGTGAACAAATATCACCACAAAATGCCGTATTATTTCAGTTTTGCTTGATTTTCTGAAATATAGGCCTCATTTTATTATGTTCTTTTCATGCCTAAAATGCATTTTAGTTAGCTGCGTTCTGTTAGTATAATGTGCCTTCCAATTCAAGTGACGTGTTCCGAGCTACGGTGATATCCAGATTAATAAATATCTGTGTTTAAGACTGCTTGCTATTAATTAAAGGTCACAAGTACGGTACAGATCATGCATAACGGTGTCGTGGTGCGACGTACGGGAGTGGCATATCATTCGTGCAGGAAGCCTCGTTAGGTCAATTACCATACCGTTATCATTTGCTCTTTATCGCCATCGTTTCATATCTTCCTAGATCTTTATTCATCAGGCCGAATGTATCCATAGCATGTCAGGAGGAGCTATTTTGTACCGCTGTTAGACCATTGAGAAGGTGATCCTGGAGCTTGGACTCGCGTAGACCGTGATCCAAATAGCTTCATCATTGCAGTACCGTTTCTTACCACTTGATGCCGCGGCGTTAGTCGTATTCTATTGTAACATGCTCAGTTTTCATTTTGTATCCAGTTACAACATTTTCACGATTTAATATTTAATATAAAGTTTTCTTATTGACAAAATGGTGTAAATATCGTCCCGGACCAAATGAGAAGAATAAGAGGCGGTTCGCCATAATCTGCAGAACTCGAATTATCGATCCGGACGAAACCATTTCCGGTAGATGAAACGGTGAGTGGTCGGTACAATAAATTAATTTACTTAACTTATTTTGACCACAAAGGTGAAGGTAGCAATTAACAGTATAATTGCTACCTGCAATTAAAGTAGTGGACTGTATTAGAATAGGGTGATGGGGTTTT
>MU185942.1:50508-65320 GCA_016904865.1 Pissodes strobi
ATAAGAAGAAAATGTCAATATTAAGCACTCATATTTTGTTTATATTTGTTACATGTACATATAGCACTATTCAATGTCAGCTTACAACGCAGTCAGATGGAGTCCTGAGACGAATAGCAGCTAAATGGGGATCCAGGACATGGATCTTGAATTGAGTAGGGACCTCATCCATGGATAACCATTGGCTGGACTAAGCTATAGGCCAGAAAGTTTAAAGTGCTCAAATATAACTTAGAGTTAAGTAGGTATGGAACGATATGACTATTCGAATATTGAGGACCGCTTGTTAATATTTAAGGAGGTTCCCCTCTTTTAAACATACTCATCAAAAATGAGTTTTTGATCGTCTCTACGATAACAGAGTTTTTTAAATTATTTCTTTGACAGTCGCTAACAAATCTTTATTTATTAGGGAGATTCTTTTCTTTTAAAACTTTTTAACCATAAAAAATGCTTTGCATTGGAGACCAATGCAAGACGGAGGGGGGCATGTGTAAACTAGAAATCGTATTCACTAAAAAAGAACACTCAGTCTGAAGTTTGAACTTGATACTTGATCTTGAAATATAAAATATTACAATTATTATCCAAACATGTTTTAAAAACAATCAGTAAACTTTCAACAAATTTTAATATAAAAGATCGTGCAAATCGAGTATACGACAACTTGGTCATCTGGTTAGTCGCACCTTTAGGGCAAACGCTTTCTGGTAACAAGTTCAATCCCTCCACACCTGGTCATCTGGTTGGTCGTACCTGAAGTTGCGCCGCCTGAAAGAGCAAATAGGAACGCCGCCAACAAATATACTCAGCGACACGTCATCGTCATTTGGGAGCGCCCAAAAATCCTCTATGACAATATATATTGAAATTGTAACAAAACCAGATTCTGTCCTAAATAAAGCCGATATAAGGTTTAAATTTGATATATATTGTTATTGTTAGTGAGAAATTTAATCAATGACATGTCCTTTTCATATTAGCAATATTATTCCTTAAATTATAAGATTTTCTAATCCTGAGCATTTGACAGATATTCATATTTTCTCATATTTTATTATGTTCTTATTCTGAAAGGTATAATTGAATTACGTGATATTTAATTTCAATGGTAGCGTTTTGTAGAAAATGCACGTTTGTTTCTCTTCCTCTGAAATGAATTTATATTCTTTACGCAAATATCATAATAGTAGCGTACAACTAAAAGAATATTTCCGCATATCCACAATTTAGTTCTCCAAGATGGTGCATCGCCTCCGTTAAGACGGAATTAAAGTAAAGGAAAAGTTGAAAAGGAATCGGAAGTAATGCTTTAAGCACGTCTGCTGGTGATTTTTGTTATTTTTATTTTACATGTTTACCTGATTCAGAAAGTTTTTAGAGTATATTAAATTTGATCTTAGAATTTAATTTGAGTAATTACTTCCTTGCTTGATTTCTAATCTCGTAAAAACTAGGTACGTTATTTTCTAAAATTGAAGCCAACTTCTTAGTTTCATCCTCAAATTAAATTCGCTGGGAATACTGAAAGATTTAAAAAAAAACCCTATCACAGTTTATTACGGAATATTAGTCTGTGGCCATTTCAATGCTAATGCTCCTGCATAAACTCTAAAATAGCTTTACGTAATCCGCGGTTCTTTTATTTAGCATGCCAAGCTTTATCCCGCTAATGAGAATAGACTTGATTTGAAAATAAGCTTTACATGTTTTCGCCTGCAATACCGTCAATATTTTCTTGAAACCATAAGAAAAAGTAATTTATCGTAGATACTTTACTTTGTTTTGTTTTCGCGGATTCATCTTTTGCTGATAAATATTTGTCTTTTACGCCACTTTACTTGCGTCATGCTCCTTCAATGGCTAAGAATACACCTACCGCGATACTCTTGTGTAAACATGTATTAATTTATCAGGCTAAAGTTCAAGGCATTGGTATGACACAGTGGCTCATCGATAGAAAGTGGAAATCAATCATCAAAATATTCTCGGACAGTTAAGTTTTGAAAGCTATTCAATCTAACCGGTGTTCATCCAAGGCAAACAGATGAATTGGAACTTATCGACGAGAAACCAGATGAAGGACAGGATTTACGTAACAATGATCACATGCAAACAAAGAAGGTGTGATAGGAAACGATGAGGGTTAGGAATACTCTAAGATATATGACCATGACAGTCATACGTAATTGGGTAATGCTGACGTAGTTCCAGTATGTTTCGACGGCGAAGTGGGAGAAATGGTTTTGGTGAGTCCCACACGCCTCTGAGTTGACCTAACTGACTAATGGTGCACTACACGCGGACACGAAATTTTCTAGCAGTAGGCAGCGGCGGCTACCGAAACCAAACTGACGAATAATCTATTTTAGGGAGGTACTATGAATGGGGGGCGGATATTCGCGCATTTTAGAAAGATACAGACCAAAGAAAAAGACATGGGTATATTTTACCCAAGCGCGTTTGTTCTAGGGTTAATGATGAATAATATCTTTGACTTATTAAATTCTTGGAAGTTAACTGAGTGTGACTTTAAAAACGCATGGAGGCATTGGATATATCAAATTTCGAGAGACACACTACTTTAATATTGTCATATATTATTATCTGGGCTTAAATAGTATATTATTATAATATTAATTTCTATAAAAGGTCAGTTGCCTTTATTTTTGCGTAATAGAACAAGAAATCGTTTATACAAATAATTTAAAGTATTCATCTTAAAAGTAAATATGAAAAAAGTAGACATAAGGAGTTTAATCGGGGACATTGAACGTTATTTGGAAAAGTCAGCTAAAAAGTGCAAGTTTGATAGTAATTAACCCGGATTGATATATTGGACAAAAATAATAATGGCCGCAATTAGTGGGCGGTGCAATAGTTGCGAAAATTGATGAATGTACAGGTTATCGTTGTTTTTGGGAAACAGGGGGAACGAATGACGTCTAAGTATGAATGGCTAGTTAGAAAATGAAAGATAGTGAAGAGTAAGGAGAGACTCGAGCGGCGTCAGCCGTTACGACTGGTCGAGGGTTGGCGAAAGCCCAACTCAAGTGTTGCCGGCCGTTATGGGTAGTCGAGAGTTGGTGTTACGGCAAAATTCGCCTACTTTGTTAAATTATATTAAGATAGGTATTATGTTTCTCTTATGCACATATCAGGGTTTACAACCCGGCAACAGCGCTAATAAAAATCCAGCCAGCTGATGCTGACGTAACCACTGACCACTGTAATGCATAATATAATATGTATGTCTTTTGTCTTTTTAAAATTGCCGGCGCTGTAGCACAGAAATTTGTACTGCTCCTTAAGTTTAAGGAAATTAAACATGAAGTAAGCGTGTGTTATTATTTTAACAATAGAACTAGCGGAAACATTTGGTCCAAACGAGCCTGATAGTGGTTGAATTCTTGCGATTAAAGTATACAAAAAGTCGATTCTTGAGATAATTAAACAGAAAGTGCACAGTTGCCGGCAGAAGACCGTCAAGCGATAAGGGTGAGTTTCCATATATTTATCCTAGTATTTCGCCTTTACATACAATCCGTTTTCCTTTGAGTGTTGTTCCATTTGAATAAGATGGCTGATTTAAGTAAATTAATAAGAGAGCGTGGTACAATTAAGGGTAGTTTTACGCGGCATAAAACATATTTTAATAACGTAAAATCTGGGGAGATTGATGCATGAATAGCGGGCGAGGTAGAATTTAGGTTATCGAAATTAGAACCGTTGCTTGAAATTTTTAATGAGAAACAACAAGAGATCGAGGGTTGCCTAACAGATGACGCCGATGACGGTCAATTTAAGGAGCAAGAGCAGGAACGAGAACAATTCGAATCGGCGTATTATAATTTAGTAAGCGAAATTAGACAATGCATAGGTAGCCTTTTCAATTCTCAAAATGCTGATCAACCTGATTCAATTTTAGGCGGTACTCAAGTGTCATCGTCACCGTCGGTTTCTTTGCAAAAGGCCGTTCAATTGCCAGCATTGAAACTTCTGATATTTAATGGTCGGTATGACGGATGGGTTGAGTTCAGGGACGGCTTTAAGGTTTTAGTTCACGAGAATTTGGGTTTATCGAATGTGCAGAAATTTTACTATTTGAGATCGTGTTTAAAAGATGATGCTTTTAATCTCATTGAGTCGATTCAGGTTTCAGAATCAAATTATACAGACGCGTGGCAGTTACTGCATGATAGATTTGAGCAAAAATCACTTTTAATACATAATCAAATTCGGTCTATGTTTGAATATCCTGTAATTGAGCGAGAAAGTCATGCGAACCTTAGGACATTCTTTGATACAATGACAAAACATATTCGAGCTCTTAAAACGTTAGGGGAGGAAACTGACAACTGGGACAGATTATTGATTTACCTTTTTTGTACAAAAATGGACAAGATAACTAGACGGGAATGGGAATTAGAGCTGCAATTGACGGATTAAAGAAGAAGCACAGTAAAGATTTCTATGATCTGAATATGGTGTTAATAAAATCGCTAAAAAATATTCTAATTAGTCCTTTGACAAATCTGTATAATAAATGCATTGAGGAGGCCACATACCCTCACCTATTTAAAATAAGTAAAACGGTCCCAGTATTTAAAAGTGGAGACCCTAACTCTCCTAACAATTATAGACCGATATCGCTGATACCTGTTTTCTCAAAAATATTTGAAGCCCTGCTCTGTAAACAGCTGTGTGATTACTTGGAGTCGAATTACTTGCTGTCCGGCAATCAATTCGGTTTTAGAAAGGGTAGATCAACAGTAATGGCCATTAATAAACTATGTGAAGGCATAGTTGAGGGCTTTGAGGGGGGAGAGTTTGTAGGAGCTACATTTTGCGACCTCTCCAAGGCCTTCGATTGTGTCTCCCATGACATCCTATTGAAAAAACTTGAATTCTATGGACTAAATCTCGACAGCTGTCAGTTGATTCAGAGGTATCTCACTGACAGGAGACAGGTGACATGCTATGGGGGGCATCTCTCGGACGTAAGAGTCGTGAGGCACGGTGTGCCACAGGGCTCTATATTGGGGCCGTTATTGTTCCTCACATATGTCAACGATATAGAATCCTCCCTGCAGCAGGGTAGTGTTACATTGTATGCAGATGACACCAATTTTCTTGTAACTGACAAGGAATGTGAATCGCTGATTGAGAGGTTGGCTGAGTGTAGAGAGTGTGTCAGTGATTGGTTTGGGGCAAATAAACTCAACCTTAACCATGAGAAAACGAAAAATATTGTCTTCTCGCTGAGGCAAATATACCTTGATAATCCAGACCAGGTCAAGTTTTTGGGAATAACTTTAGACCCAAAACTGACTTTTGAACTCCATGTAAATAATGTTTCAAAAAGGGCAGCCTCGGGAGTCTTTGTACTGAGGGGCTTGGCGAATACTGTGGAGTCAGCGATCTGCCTTATGGCTTATCATGCTCTTGTGCACTCAATATGTATATATGGCCTTCTGGCGTGGGGACATTCGTCCCATGCATCTAGGGTATTTGGAGTACAGAGGAGGGCAGTCCGAGTCCTGGCTGGGTTATGTTGTGATATATCTTCGTGTATAGAAATAGTTTATTTTAAATCTTTAGATTTGGTCTATGTATTTGTAATTTGTTGTGTCCTTCCCAACTAATAGCTTTTGGCTTTTATCTATTTAGAATTTCTATTAACAATTGTAAAAAAAAATTATTGACAATATTGACGATTGTAAAGGTATTTTGTACTTATCATTAATAAAATTATTCTTATTCTATTCTTATTCTAAAGACTGTCAACATTCTGGTTGTAAAAAGTGTGGGAAATATCACAATACAATCTTACATGTCGAGTTTGTTCCAAAGCCAGGGAATCAAAACAATGATTTACAAACGAAGGTACAATTATTAGAAAAGGACAGCGGTGTTGCCGCATTAGTTAAAAATTCTTGCGATAATAAAAATGATATGGGAAATGGTTCAGATTTGGAAAAAAGAGAATCGGTATCAATGCATGCGATGGAAGGTTCTTACAATAATACAATTGAGAGTAGTCAAGTGATTTTATCTACGGCGGTAGTGGAAATTAAAGATTCAATGGGAAACCTGCATGAGTGCAGAGCTCTGTTAGATAGTGGGGCACAAAGTAACTTTATTACCGAGCGATTGTGTAAAAAATTAAAATTGAAGTTAGATGAAGGAAAGTTTAGTATTGCAGGGATAGGGCATTCATTGGCAAAAATCCAACATAAGACAGGAGTAAAGATTTATTCGTGTGATAGAAATTATAAAACTGTTATGGATTGCTTAGTTATGCCTCGTATAACTGATAAATTACCAGTTGTGTCATTCGATAGAAAGAATTTAAATATTCCACAGGGAATAAAGCTCGCGGGTACTAGATTCAATGAAAGTAATTCGATTGACCTTTTAATAGGTTCTGCGATTTTTGGGAATTAATAGGCATTAGCAAGTTACAATTGGAAGATTCAAAATTTGCTTTACATGAGACTCGTTTGGGTTGGATAGTAGAAGGTACTACTCCTTTAAAGGTGGTTAGGTTTACACCAGATGCTTTTCATCAGATATCTTGTTTATCATTAGGTGACTCACCTACCCGTTTTTGGGAAATTGAAGAGATAGATAACAATAGTAAAATATTAAGCGAAGGTGAACAATTTTGTGAAACGCATTTTTTGGAAAATCTAGAAAGAAGTAAAGAGGGAAAATTTATAGTGTCAATTCCATTTAAGGATGACGTACAAAAATTAGGACATCAAGAGAAAAATCTCTACAATGTTTTTATTCACAAGAGGCTAGATTAGAAAAGAATAGTGAGTTAAAAAAAGGAGTATGTAAGTTTTATGAATGAATATTTGAGATTAGGACATATGAGAGAAGTGAATGAAAAGGAAAGTAATAGTGGTGTTTCATACTATATGCCGCATCATGCCGTTGCACGTGATGATAGTAAGACAACTAGGGTGCGTGTCGTGTTTAATGCCACTATGAAAACAGATACAGGTGTTTCATTTAACGATGTCCAACACATCGGACCTACAGTATAAGACGAGTTATTGGCAATTGTGTTGCGATTTCGCAAACATTAGTTCGTTATGACTGCGGATATATCTAAGATGTATCGCATGATATGGCTAAAGGATAATCAGCGGTGTTTACAAGGAATATTTTGGAGAGAAAATGCTTCTGATGAGGTAAAATGTTTCGAGTTGAACACTGTAACTTACGGCACAGCCTCTGCACCTTTTCTGGCGGTTCGCTGTTTGACTCAGTTAAGTATTGAAAATAGTGAGACTTATCCTAGGGCTAGTCAATCAATTCGTACATCATTTTATATGGATGACTATTTGGAAGGGGCGGCCTCAGAAGAGGAATTATTGAAGTTACAAGCACCATTTTGTCAAGTGCTGGATTTCAGCTACGGAAATGGCTATGTGATAAAAAGGATTTGTGTTCTAAATTTCAGCTTAATGAAGATCTTGATTCGAATGTGGTGACAATAGGTGAGAACGAATCTAATAAAACTTTAGGAATATTTTGGAATGCTAACTCGGATGATATTCAGTTTTCGGTGTCAAATATTAACAGTTATCAAATGATTACGCAGTATACTCTCGATTGTGTCACAAATTTATGATCCCTTGGGTCTAATAAGTCCTGTTATAATAATTGCCAAGCTTTTGATTCAGAGCCTATGGGAAGCTAAAATTGGTTGGGAAGGTGACGTGCCTGACAAAATCAAATTAAATTGGATAAGGTTTAAGGATAACTTAACTAAACTAAATGAGTTAAAAATACCTAGAAAGATTGCACGTTCCAATTATGAAACTATAGAGTTACATGGATTTGGAGATGCAAGTGAACGAGCTTATGGTTGTTGTATATACGTAAGATGTAAGACCAAGAATAACGAATGTACATCAGTGTTACTTTGTTCAAAATCTAAACCTCTTAAACAAGTAACATTACCCCGATTAGAGCTATGCGCAGCATTATTGCTTGCAAGATTGTCACATAAGGTCATTAAATATATGAATATAAAATTTGATAAGTCATATTTTTGGTCAGACTCTCAAATCACACTTTCTTGGATACAGGGTTCACCCAATAAATGGAAAACCTTTGTTGCCAATCGTGTAAGCGAAATAGAACAACTAACAGATATTAACAATTGGTATCATGTAAAATCTGAGGATAATCCTGCAGATTTGATATCGCGAGTTGTTTCTGTTAATGATCTTTTGCAATATAAACTTTGGTGGACAGGGCCAGATTGGCTGTTAGATAAATCTTTTGAACCTGTTAAACCAGTCAATAATGAAATTGATATATCTGAAAATCGGTTGAATGATAGAGTGATAAATTCGATATATTTTCTAGATATTCTACGATAGGAAAGTTAAAAAGAATAATTGGCTATTGTTTTCGATTTATGACGAACTTAAAATGTAAGAAAAGTCAGTTAAGCAAAAGAACAGGTTTACTGTCAATCGAAGAATTGGAACATTCTTTGATTGCATTAATTAAATTAGCACAAAGAGAAGCTTTTTCTAAGGAATATGCTAGCTTGAGTAACGGGTTACTTTTGAGTAAGAAAAGTGCGTTGTTGTTTTTAAATCCAATCTTTATTGATGATGTTATTAGAGTAGGAGGTAGGTTACAAAATTCTACTTATAAATTTGACAAGAAACATCCTATAATACTACCTAAAAATCATATACTTACTAGACTTTTACTTACTGCTGAACATAAAAGGTTGATGTACTGTGGACCAACATTATTGTTGTCTTCAGTCCGGGAAAAATATTGGCCTATTTCGAGCAGAAATTCATCTAGAAAGGTTGTTAGGGACTGCGTGGTTTGTTTCAGAAACAATTCAAAGCCAGCTCAGTATATAATGGGTGACTTACCATTTTATAATACAGGATGTGACTTTGCAGGACCATTTCTAATAAAGGATCGCATGACTAGAGGGGCAAAGCTAATAAAGGGTTATGTTTGCATTTTTATTTGTGTTGCAACAAAGGCAATTCACCTTGAAGTTGTCTCGGATCTTACAACATCTTGTTTCTTGGCTGCTTTTAAACGATTTATCGGACGACGCGGAGTACCTTTAAATGTGTTTTCTGACAATGGTACAAACTTTGTTGGGGCAGATAAAGAATTGAAAAGGATATACGATTTTATTTCTGAACAACGGGATCGTGAAGATTTTAATTTTTATTTTTCGGAACAAAAGATTTCCTGGCATTTTATCCCTGCTTGAGCGCCCAATTTTGGGGGAATTTGGGAAGCTGGGGTGAAGAGTTTTAAACTCCATCTTAAGCAAATCATGGGCGAGGCTCACTTATGTTATGAGGACTTTACTACAATACTTATTCAAATTGAAGCGATACTCAATTCGCGTCCTATTTGTCCATTATCTACTTTACCTGATCAGCTGAATCCCCTCACCCCGGCACATTTTCTTATGGGAAAAAGTTTGACTGCATTACCAGATAAATGTTATGCTGATGTACCAGAAAATCGACTTAAGCGATACCAGAGGCTCCAGAAAATGATTCAACATTTCTGGAAACGATGGCACCAGGAATACTTGTGCGAGTTACAAGCCAGAAGTAAATGGAAGATCCCACAACAATTTCCCATCAAGATAGGCACACTGGTCCTGATCAGCGATGACAACGCACCACCGCTCAAGTGGCCAGTTGGACGAATCCAAGATTTGCACCCTGGAAAAGACGGTGTTGTACGTGTTGTGACAGTGAAATTTAACGATGGTATTTTTAAACGTCCATTGTCAAAACTATGTGTTTTCCCTTTTGAATCTAAACAAGACTAAAAATGTTTTACTGTTTCTTGTTTGTTGAAATTATTGCACTATTTCAAGGCGGCCGGTATGTTACGGCAAAATTCGCCTACTTTGTTGAATTATATTAAGATAGGTATTCTTTTTCTCTTATGCACATATCAGGGTTTACAACCCGGCAACAGCGCTAATAAAAATCCAGCCAGCTGATGCTTACGTAACCACTGACCACTGTAATGCATAATATAATATGTATGTCTTTTGTCTTTCTAAAATGGCCGGCGCTGTAGCACAGAATTTTGTACTGCTCCTTAAGTTTAAGGAAATTAAACATGAAGTTTAAGTTAGGGTGTGTTATTATTTTAACAATAGAACTAGCGGAAACAGTTGACGAAAGCCCAACTGGAGCGTTGACGGCCGATACGAATAGTAGAGAGTTGGCGAATGTCCAAGTCGGGAGTTGGCGAAAGTCCAAGTAACTCGAGTGGTGCAGCCGTTACGGGTAGTCGAGAGTTGGCGGAAGTCGGACTCGAGTGTTAACAGCCATTACGGGTAGTCGAGAGTTGGCGAAAGTCCAAGTCGAGAGTTGACGAAAGTTCAAGTCGGGAGTCCGAGGAAAAGTTGGCGTAAGTCTAACTTGCGGTTCTAAGTGAAAGTGTAAACAGAGGGTCGAGAATAAGTGGCAGCCCAAGTTGATCGAGATCAAGTCGGAAATTCGAGGCAGCCAAAGGCATTCAGTAGGAGAGTCTCCGGTTCGAGCCGAAACCGGTTGAGGGTTGGGGACGTGACGCGAGGACCATCCTAGAGTTGCTTTTAGGGAAAGAGAGATGTAAGTCAATATCATTATATTATAAAGTGTGTATTTATATAGTTAACACCCCTAACGCATTAGAATACCTCCGCAGCCGAGCGAGTAATTTATATTATTTAGACAGTAGTAAATAAATTGGTGATTTGGGAATAACTGCGTTTTAATCGAAGGAAGTTAGACCTACCCCTTCAGGACAAGATCCCCGATATAGTAGAATACCCCCGCAGCTATAACCCCCTAGCGTGACAATGTCCTCGTCCTGCAGAATTTGTATATTCTGTGGAGATAACAATATCTGCATCCCGGTATTTGTTGATAACCTTCTGCCATTGATGTGGAAAACCAGCTTCCATGCCTCTTAAAACAGTTTTAATCTTCTCTTGATGCTGCTAATGGTTAGCGAAATGCGCGTCGAGTGCAAACATTCTATTTCGGTATGGTGGGTAAAACTCTGTTTTAGTTAATTGATAAATTGGTTCCAGCTTTCGGAAGTAGAGCAGCAGAGCTCTGTTTAAAGCAGTGCAATTATAGCCCCTCTTGCAGTGCTTGATCTTTTTTAGTACGTTTAAATAAAACCGCTTTTTTAGCTAAAAAAGTCACAAAAATGTAAATTTGCTATAATGTTAATAATTCTAACGGTTTTGTCTTGGATGGACTTTGTCTACTTCAGCTCTGGACTCCTTAAACCAGAATTATTGTAACAACTAAAATAAGTGGCGCCATGAGAAAAATAACGTAGTATTGAATCTCAAGCTTTACGACTGGCCAAAAGTAAAGTTAAATATAAAAATAAGTTGAATTTGCACAGAATTTTCTTAGAAAAATAATTATTTTGCTATTTTCGCATTAACCCAAACTAAAAGTTTTCTTGACTGTATTTACTCATACAACCTAAGTTTACTTTAATAAATTTAAGATAATTTGCATTAGTGGTTAATTTACTTACGGCAGTATTAGATATGTTAATTCAAGAGGCAAACTTTGTGTATGTATAAAGTTTCCCACATGGTAGCCAAAACTGCTGTAGGGTAGATGAGCCTACATGTTATGCTGTATAATTTCATGGAATACACTAATTTTGTTAAAGTAAATAAATATTATGATTTTTTTTGCGAAATTTATAAAAATTCTCTCCTAATTCACCTAATGTAGAATCAAATCAAATCTTAAATATGTTTTATCAATATTTGCAAATTTTATTTGATTAGACATATATTTGCAAGAATCATTCAAAACAAAATCTACGCTACTAAGTAATAAAATTTTTAGCCAAATCGATATTATCAAAGACCTTTTAATACAATGGTACAAAGGGGGCCGTAGACACTATGGACAAATTAACCAATAAGTATAGATTAAAAAGGGATACCAAAATATTGGTAGTTTTTTTAAATATTATTGAGAGAGCTGGGGTAAATATAATTGGACCATGGAGGAAAACTTCTGGAGTGGGAAAAAATAAAACGAATCGAAGAAAATTAAAATATAGGAAAATATCAACAATATTCCTAAGAGAGTTGTAGATGTTAGCACAACTGCTACTTCGAGGAAATAAACACAATCCACCAAATCCAGAAAAGTTATTCGGTCGATGTAGTTACCGTGCCGGAAAAATAGGTAAGAAGTGCCGAATGCAAAATTTATTTCTGTAAAAATCATTGCCAACAGAGAAAACTAATTATTGGAATAACTGCAATTCAGAAGTCGATTTACCCATTATTATACATTTTTAGCAGTAATATTTCGTTTATTAACTTTAAATTAAATAAATTTTCTAGGGCTCATTTATTTGATATACGATACTGTCATTAAAATTAAAAAAAAAAGACACAAAAAGTGTAGGGCGCCATTTTTACTCCATGCCGGAAAATCTATTCCTATAAGCCCCCTAAGCCATCATCAGTGTTACCTGAACAGTAAGTAGAACAATCACCCATTAACGGAATCAGTGTTACCTGAAAAGTAAGTAGAACAACCACCCATTAACGGAATTAAGTGGCTGTTGTAAGTAGTGTCCGACCGAAGCTTCGGCTTCGGCTTCGGCTTCCACCGAATTCGGTCAAAAGAGAACCTTCGGCTACACATTCGGCATAGGCTAAAATCAGCCGAATATTTGGCAGAATGTATTCAGCCGCCGAAAATGACCGAACTGCAGCGAAGTCGAAGGCGTGGCTCGTCTCGGACGAGATAGCGACAAGCCAGACAAAACAATTATTAGACCATAAAAAACAGAGCAAGCTTGTGCTGTGCTACTGGTTGCTGCTTGCTGCCCGTTTGATGTATACCTAACCTATGCGTTTTAGTTTAGTTTCTGTTGATTAAGTAGGATCGCTGTTGTGAAACTTAGGAAGAAAGGGTGAATGTGTAGTTAGAATTACAACGTAAGTATATTTGTTATGCTATTTACTCGGTTATTTATTTAATAGTAGCATTGGTAATGGGTATATATTACGAATAAAGCCAGAAGTATTCGCAGTAGCCCAGTGAGTTTCTCATAAAATTTGTGCTTGGAAGATTAAAGTCTAAATTCTTTTATGCCTGACAAAAACATGAGTTTTCATAGAAAAGCGTCTACTTTGACACATCCTGTACATTATTAAAGAAGATCGGCTTTTGGTAATATTAAGATTATTAAGATTAAGCACATACAGGGTGGCCCATTAGTGTGGCAAAGTCCTGTACCTCCTTTATTTGCAGAGGTTCAAAAAATGTTAAATATAAAAGTTTTAAGATATGTCGTGGTGCATATTTTAAAAATATTTTCAATTATACAGGGTGCTTCAACCTTGCGTTCGTTTTTTGTCTTTTTTTAAATGGAATGCCTTTTATATTATTCTATTTCTGAATTCTACTCAACAACAATCGTGAATGCACCCCGTGTTATAAAAAGCCATGGTGTACAATCTACTCTACCTGAAATCATTGAAAAAAGGGTATCTCCGCCGTGGCCCGATGATCATCCGATTTCTCTGCGGATCGATAAATGTGTTATGGACCTTATAATCGTAGACATGCTTCCATACAACCTTGTTCAAGGAGAAGCATTTCGCAGGCTTAATTTTGTTGATCCTGAAGCTCCACTAAGGTATAGACAAAAGTCAGAAAAATATTTTAGAACGTCTTTAATGCCTGCTACATATTGTCACGAGTATCTTAGGGGGTAGCGCGTTTATTTAAAGAATAACTTCTCAGAGAACGGCCTCGTCACGATTAGTACAATGACGGGGTCTCAATGCTTCCTTTACTCTACCACTGGATGTTCTACTCGTGAGGACACGCCTTGTTTAGCGTGCCGGGGGGTAACTGAGGTAGACCGGGATCGCGTTACGTGGGGTAAGAAGAGATGATAAAGTAAGCACGTTTAGTTTATAACAATAACAATGTATTAACGATAAAACTTTAGCAACAATTATTGGTCAGAAAAAATGAGATTCTATTATACCCGATTACTACGGTGCGCATGTTTTCTCGATTTGAGGTACTGTTTATAGGTCTTTGTTTACTGTCTTATAATTTATAGTTTTTCTTAAGGGTTGGGTTTTATTTAAGAGCACTAAGAGATTTCACTAAACTTTTTAACTGACTATTTAGACACTTGTCTTTCTCAACACTCTGACAAACTTCTTGACAAGACTTTACTATGGAGGTTGTTCAACCCCTGGCCCTAGCAGTCGTCAAGTGACTAACCGGTACCAGGTTGGGTAGGAAAGGAATGGAACCTAAAGCAATCGTATGACTAACTTTAGGAGCGGATAGAACCCAGGAGGCAGTCGTCAAGTGACTAACCTTGGGAGCTGGAGCTGAGACTAAGTCTGCCGAACTGAGGGTTCGGTAGCGTATTTATATAAAACAAAGTGATGATCATTGCATACATAAGGTTCAAAGTCGCTCCCGTTGATTGCTCGCGTTGTTTATAGTTTGCCTTTAATGTTTATATAACAATCTCCAAGTTCAAGTTCAAACTTGCGACAGGGTGATATTTGTTTAAGTAGCTTATGTTTTTTAGTAGATTACAGTAAAGAAAAAGGTAACACTGCTTTTAGGAAAAGCTGAGTGGATCAGCTTCACCACAGACATTTGGAGTAATCGAACAAAAACATGTTCACTTTTGAGTTTCACGGCACATTTCATTGTGGGTTCCAGAAGGAAAAAAGTTATATTGGCAGCTAGTGTCATGGAAGAAG
>MU185942.1:70320-100677 GCA_016904865.1 Pissodes strobi
TTTTAATAAACCTTATTGGCTGAAGACCCGTGAATTATTTTTACATTCAAACATACAGCCGTGATCCTATGAATATATCTGTATTAATTTAACATTTAGTTTCAAAATTTAAATTTACCGCTAATTTTGCGGTTCACTTCCTGCATCTTCAAAGTCTGCTTGTCAACTTCAACGACACATTTTGTCGTTCCACGAAAAGCGTGGTTTAGGCATTGTCCTTTAATTATGTTACTTTTTAAAATGTGACTTTTAACTTTTTAATTGTTATTTGACCGTTGTCTGTTGGTGTTGTTTGTTTTCTCTTCTTTGATATGCTCTTCAGGTCCAATGACAAGTAAGTGAAAGAACCTCTACCATTTTCCTTTGTCTCTAAAAATTCACACAAAAAAGCACCATTCTCAACTTATATACCTATTTTAATGCCTTTCAAATTTTCAACACTCTCAGAATCCTGATATAACATTGTCAATTTTAACATTTTCTTCCTAAAGATCTTACAACAGCCACGTACTTCCGTTAATGGGTGGTTCTTCTACTTACTTTTCAGGTAACACTGATGATGGCTTAGGCCGAAAGCGCTTTGTTATGCTTTTATAGGAAGTCCTTTTTGGCTTAAATTTTGCATGGAATACAAAGTGTTTCATTTAGTATGATTCATACAAGTACACAGCCACTACTCTTCACTTAATTTTTACTCCACGCTGCTTCAAAACCTTGGTACGCCAAAATGCTATTCACTATTCCGAAAGAAGTTATGCCCTCTCAAATAATGTTTCCTTAGAAGCCCAATTATAGCCAACATTTTATGTCATTTTGTTCAGAAAATTATTTCACAATCATTTTAAAATTTAAACTCATTACCTCTAAACTAAAGCATAAGAAACGAAAACAAACATTGACGATCGAATAAAAATTAAAGAAAAATATGGGAAAAACCACGTGGAAAATATGTGAGGGATACGCCTTAAATCCCTAAAGCACTATGAGAGGAAACAACAATGAGTAATCTATGCAGAGATCAACAAGTCTTAGAAGAAAATAAGCAGCAGGTACCAATTTTTACTATTAAAGAGAAAGAAAAATGTAATAACTAACAATTATTCTGGAATTAACAGGTAAACAAGAAAACAGCAGCAGCATCTCAAAGCAAATCAGTGATCCCCACAAATTAAAGCTATATCAGCCCGAGATTAGAAGTGAAATATTCAAACAGAAAGTAGTATACGAATTTGACTGATCTAAGAGGATTAAACGTAGGTTATAAACTCAGTTCCTAAATACAGAACTGCAAGCAAAACAATTATTGTAATATAATTAAGCAAAGTTAAACTAATAACAGTAATAACACAATATCTTATTTTAGTTGTTTGATCAATCTAAGCGAGCCAACAGATCATCCACCAAAATAAACACAGCCACAAAGTGCTGGAGGACATCATAAGAAAAGGGATGATACATATTATGTAATACTAACCGTATGTATAACTAATTAATATGAATAAATGCTGCAAAGGGAAGTCCACTAAACTTATTGACAACAAATCAAATAAATGAATGAGGAAAATGCTGCATAATTCTTACTATAAAATATCGAATCATTTGTTACTAAATGCAGCATATAAAATAAAATGTATAATCTTTTATAGAGGCAAAATCAGATTGTTACAATAGTTATTTACAAAACAATTTTGATACGGTTTTTAAACATATAGATCTATAAGGAATAAATTAATATAGATTGCAAAGTTTCGTATTTTAATTCTTATATTTGGACACTTAGTACTTACGGTTAGTTTGGGTTAGGTTCAAAAATTGCCCTATTCATCTTTATATCAAAAATAACTATTTGAACAGTTTGTTTATTATTCAGGGAAAGCGAATATTCGAAAGTAAAGCTTGTTATTAAAGTAAAAATTTGGTTTGGACATTACTTAATACCTCCTACAAGTAGGCCTAAAGTGTTCTTATTTGGTGAATTTTAGTGATGTGCAATTTGGATATTTTAAATATTGGATAAAGCATCCAATATTAAACCATAATATATCCAATACTTCTTATGTGGATATTGACTTGGATACGCTTATTTTTTTATTGAGTTAAAATAAAATACTAATATCATAACATCAAATATTTGAAAAATCTGGAAACATTAACCATGTAAACTTTTAAGCGAGGCTTACGAACACAAGCACAAACAACTTAAAACACGAGAATACCTACAAGCCCTTAAGCAAATAGAATAAAAATATATATTATTATTATTCTAACAAGTTTGCATTGGTATATTTATTAATAATTATAAACAAATATTTAAAATCCGGAAAGTAAATATATAAAAACGGGAAAGTGAGGCATAACAAAACAAAAACCTTTAAGAAAATTAACATTAGTAACCTAATGACCTAATTATTTTCTATAAATATTTAGTTCCATTTAAAAGCATAATTTTTTGAATTTGGCTTTAAGCGAGATCTTCTGCCTAAGACTATTAGCTCTGCTTTGGATAATCTCCTCTTGCCAGGAACGGATGTTGATACAACAAGGCGAGCTAGTTTTGGATAAATTAGCAATTAGGTAATTCCCTGTTTTTCCACCACTGATTCACATCTTCTTCTTCGAGAATAGAGTTAGCTAACTCCTCTTTTTACTTCTTCTTAATCTTTTAAATGTAGTGATGTTGATCAAATGTCATTCAGCAAATGCTATAAAAATTAAAGTCCAACTAAATATACGTTAAATAGTTTACATCCCAAATAATGTATGAAACTAACTGTACCGAGCCAGCAGAGCCAAATCCTGATGGTCATGATGCGACGCACGAGGCAATTCTGCAAATTCGTAATAATATAAGTTTTTAAACATAAATTTTAAAGATTTATTGTTATTTTGGTATAAATATCTTTCTATAGTTGAGATTTATTTGAAGTGGTTGTGCGATTTTGGGTTACTAAACCTTGTAGGAGAATGATAAACAAAAAACATTACTGTACTTTTGCGACAAATGCGACAAATAAGCTACAAGGCTGGCGAGACGATTTTTAAAAAATCTGGCAACACTGTGTGTATGTACGACTGGCAGCGTCCGTAAAGTGGGAAAATAATTTTTAGGTTAAGCAATAATCTTGTCCGGAAGTTATTATCGTTCGATTTTCTATTGATTTTCGGTGAATTTGTTTATAAATATTACTTTTAGTGTGCTTAAATTTATGTAAACAATGTCGTTCAGAAGTTGTGTTCCTGGTTGCCGTGAGAACTACCCCAAAGGATCAAAAGTTCATGTCATTTTTCTGCAGGTAATATAATTTGAAATAATTCACAACAGAATTCTAAGTCAGGTAAAATTATTACGGCACATTTAAAAAGCCTCGATTGAAGGAACATGCCATTCCAACTAAAGTACGCATCAATTGAAACGATACACCTTAAAAAAACACCAACTTTTAAACGCTGCAACTCAGCCAAATACAATTTAATTTGGACTTTTTGCACCATGCCTAAAAGGGCGATTCTTTAGCTATAAACTGCTTGTAAAATTAAGTTAAAATATTACACGCTGTCAATTATACAGGGTGTTGAAATAGTGAGTGCAAAAACCTTCATTTTTGACCAAGAATTTCTGCTCGGTGAGGAAAGTAATTTTGGATTTTGTTATACTTTCTGAAGTATTGGGCATATATCTCGGGACGTCTTTGCAAATTTGATCTTACCTTATATACCGGCGGGGAAATCGTCAATTTTTAAAATGTGTGCATTTTTTATTTGTGCGTTTCCGTGTATTTTAGCCTGGCATTGTACATACGACTCTAAATTTCTTATTAGGGTTAACAGTTAGTGTCACCAAAACACTATTAAAATGTTGCTCAGCGTTATTGATACAGGGCGACAAGAAAATTTGTGTTTGAAATCGGATTTTGTCAAGCTTGTTATAGGAGTTGTCGGAAAATGTTGTAAATGGAAATTCTTATCTAAATTGTCCGAAAATTGCCCGTAAAACGGTTTTTGCAATTTTGAGGTTATGGTATTTCTATTCGAAAAGAAACTCGTTAAACCGATACAACTAAAAATTGGCAAATTTAAGTCGTCAAAACTACAGCCGATTTCGATATTTTACAAATCGTAAAAAGTTATTTTGTCAATTATGTGGTGGTGAAAAAATAATTAGGGCAAAAATCATAAATTTTGTAGCATCGTTTTTATTCTCCAAAAAAAGTTACATTTAGGAAATCTAGTGGGTTTAAGAACAATACAATCAATAACGCAACACGTAAAAAATAAAATAAGAAAAATTTGAACATAGTTTTTAACGTTAAATATGGAGACTTTATGAACATTTACCAAATTTCGAAGCAATGGATTAATCTTTAAAGAAAATAAAACAAAATGTTGAGTCTTAAAACTTTTGGCTTCAGAAAAAAAACAATGGATCATTTTTTAAACACGAAATTAATGTGATTGGAAAGCATCAGCAAATTTATTAATATAACCTAAGTGCCTAATAATGTTTTGCACGCGGAAAATTAAAAATAATTTTTCCACTCATTATTTTTTCACCACCCTATATAATTGACAAAATAACTTTCACGTTTTTTTTTGTGCTTTAATTTGACGAAGTTTTGACGATTCAAGGTTTGCCAATTTTTAGGTGTATCGGTTTAACGAGTTTTTTTTAAATAGAAATACCATAACCTCAAAATTTCAAAAACGGTTTTACGGGCCACTCTTGTAATTTAAACAAGAGTTTCCATTTACAAAATTTTCCTATAACAAGCTTGACGAAAACCGATTTAAAACATTTTTTTGTCGCCCTGTATAAATAACGCTGAGCAATATTTTAATAATGTTTTGGTGGCAGATTAGCACTGCACATTAATAACTGTTAACCCTAATAAGACATTTAGAGTCGTATGTGCATTGCCGGGCTAGAACAAACGAAAACGCCATAAAATTCACACATTTGAAAAATTTACGATTTCTCCGCCGGTATATAATGTAACATCAAATTTACAAAGACGTCCCGAGATACAGGCCCAATACTTAAGAAAGTATAGTAATATCCAAAATTACCTTCCTCTCCGGGCAGAAATTCTTGGTCAAAAATGAGGGTTTTTGCGCTCACTATTTCAACACCCTGTATAATTGACAGAGTGCAATATTTTCACTTCATTCTACAAGCAGTTTATAGCTAAAGAATTGCCCTTTTAGGAATGGTGCAAAAAGTCCAAATTAAACTATATTTGGCTGAGTTGCAGCGTTTCAAAGTTGGTGTTTTTTTAAGGTGTATCGTTTCAATTGATGCGTACTTTATTTTTCCAAACTGTCTCAATTATATGCGTAAAAATGCGTATATTCTTATAAGTAAAGACGAAAAAAAATAAGATAAGGAACTTAAGGAATTACAATTATTGTAAGGCATAGAGCAAAGAAAAGAGGAGTTTAATATCCAAAGAGATGCTACATGTTTTTAAACTTTGAAGAGTTTTAAAAAATATTTTTAAATTTTATTGTTAAGGAAGGATGGTTTTCAGTTTTATAGATAAAATAACTTTATGTAAGCTTGAATATACGCCTGGTTCTATAATAAATTTGATGATTATAATAAATAATAATTGGAAATTAGAAACATTTTTATACGGCCAGTCTATTTCTGTTTCAATAATAAATTTTAAATCTCCATTTAAAATCGGCAGTTTGGATGAATTAGAAAGTTTAATAGATACAGTTGATAATATGATATCAATTGCTCTTAATACTGACCTTCCCAGTACCAGCGAAAATCCTGATAACAAGAGCAAGTTGAATTAATATCAACATGATTCTGACCAAGATCAGAAAACAAAAAAAAAATTGTAACTGATTTTCTTTTAAACCTAAAAGGCTCCGATGAACTTACACAAAATCTAAAATTTATTTCAAAACAGCTAACTTTGTTGAGTATCTCAAAAAAGAGATATCGATATTCACGGAGCACTATTCAATTTTGATTACTATAAGCCCTCATTTCTATAAATATATGCGTAATTATGCTCCTATTATTTTACCTCATCCTAATTCAGTAAAATCTATTCATAACAGATTCTTAACAGATCTCTATATTGTTGAAAAACATTTTTTTAGTATTGAAAATACTACTGAGCGCATTTATATGGGAATAAAAGACAAGAGCGACCTAATACGCGACATGCTCAAGTTATCGGCGCGCGGCACACCAGGTCACCGAACTTAATGATCGGTGACGTGATTGGGTCGATCAAGCAGTGATAACAGCGTTATAACTTAATTGTTAGAAAATTTGTGTAATAAATAACCATTCGACATAAACTTGATTACTGCGTAAAAAGGAATAATTACCAACAAAATGTTTAGGAACATGATCTAAGATGTACCTCTTTGTTTTCCTGATTTCTTTCACATAAATTGCTAATGCTTTAGAACAAACCAAATTACTGATTAAACCCTCTTTTCTTTAGATGCAAAAAATTTGACCTGTGGCAAATTTTAATCTCTTTTTGTATTCCCAAGATTCGTACCTTGGTATTTTAATTTCATATGCTTATTTAAACTAGATTTAACCAATTTTCGTCATCACAATATCTGAAAACATGTTGGTTGGAAGCATTTAAAAATTTGACATGTGCCACATTTATGCATTAAAAAAAAACAGGGCGTATATCTGTGTAGATCTAATTAGATCAGAAGTCATAACAGTAGTTGTGTCTGGCATTTTTAATATACCTAGGATATTTGCGCGTGTTGCAAGATCTGTGATGTTTTAACCGTAAGATTATTCAATACTTAACTGTTAAAGATAAAAATGTGCGTGCCCTTAAATATTATTTATGTATGCAGAAACATTTTTGATTTAAAAAAAAATGAGTCAGTCATAATAGTAGCACTTAAAGTAAGATTAGCTCAATTACGTTTCAAACTACATATAAAAAATAAATTTACAAAAAGAAACAAGCTTTTAAAATATTTTCGAAATTTTTGCATCTAAAATATCTACTTAACTGGGAAATTTGAAAAGAAATTGCACATTTAAACATACGCCTATAACTAACTTTTGACTAGATATGATGACGTCACTCGTAACCCGTCAGGCCTTTTTGTAGGAGGTATTGCATTACTCTTTATTTTGGCTGTGTTACTAGCTAGTAAAGAATTGAAGTCTTGTTCGCATATTTTATGTGACTCTAAATTTCTTTGCACAGAATGCTGATCTGACTGGCCCTTTCTCCTTTCCAAGATTTATTCGGTTCCAAAAAGTCAATGAGGGAAAACGGATTCCGTATAGTGTAGTAAACAAGACTTTAAAATATAGCTTTTGAACTTTTTTCGTAATTTATTGGGGAAACTGTCTATGCTGTCTCTTAGAGTTTTTATAGACAATGAATAACTGTGCTCCTTAAAGCACTCATATATTAAAATATAAAAACTAACTAATACTGTGGGGATTGTTGTTTTATTACCAACTTTGGGGTATTTGTAATTTATGTCATTAAATTTAGTGCATAGATAAAGAATCACAGCTGCTTCAAAATAATAATTTGATATAATCAGTGTGACTCTTTAACGTCGAATAAATTTTGTACATTAAGTTTCTATTAGAAAAAGAGCTCAGGCACACATACATTTTTAGGTTGCATATTTTCGAATATTTATATTAGGTGTCCAAAAATCAATTATTGTGGAGTAAGCGATAATCCCCATATTTTTAACACTCTTTTGGCAGTCTCCTGAAGATATATACTGCTATAGACATATAAATAAAGGTATATGCCTATGTATACTGCCACCAAATTTCATATTTCTTTATCTCTTTTAATCAATCACATTGACATCACATCAAGACTAAACAAAAAAGAAATAAGTACAACACAGTAAAGTAGAAAAGAAAATTGAAACAAGATAAGAGATACAGCGTCACCGGGGTTGATCATCTAACACAAAATTTAAAGGTTCTTCTAAAGTTGGTGGGCTCATCAAAGCAGTCAAGATCAGAGGTACACTGATTAGCCAATCCTGCTACCCTAGGCAAAAAAAGCGTTAAAGGCATAGTTAGTTCTATGTGTTGGATTAGAAAAAGAAACCACTTATCGAGTTTGTCTCGGCTGGACATGAATGCCAATCCTATTTAGGAGCTGGGGACAATGGCTGCGAGAATGAAGAATATTGTAAAAGAGTGACAAATCTTTTTGATTTCGTCTCATCGGTAAAGTGTCCATGTGCTGTGTCTCCTCAATCAGATGATAGTTCACAGTGTCTTGATAATTGGTTCCGGCTTGGTCTTGCTTGAACAATATATGTCTTAAGAATTTGTATTGAACTCTTTCAATATCATAAACAGGAGACCAAACACATGAGCCATATTTCAAATGTGGGCGCACAAGGGGGCAATACAGTAAACGAATAGAATCGATACTCCGGAAGTCATCTGTTGATGAAGCCCAGCATTTGAAGAGCCTTCGAAACTGCCCCAGAAATATGCGAGATAAAACTCGAGCAACTATCAAGTGTAATTCCCAGGTCTCTAATATGAGAAACTGACTCTATAAGTTAATTGTTGATGTGATAGGAGTGGTCAACACTATTCCTGCTTTTAATGAAGCAAATTGAGTAGCATTTTTTGACATTCAAGTCCATACAGTTGTTATTGCACCAGACAATGGGTCTATCCAGATCCGATTGAAGACTGAGGCAATCCTCTGTGGATCTAACTTTAAGATATAGTTTGGATATAGGACTTGAACAACTTGTGTTCTATCAGTTAAATAGGAGTAAAGCCATTGCAGCAAAGACCCATCGACCCCAGCCCTCCCCAATTTGTGGATCAGCAAGTGATTATTGACTCTGTCGAAGGCCTGTCAGTTTACAATGCGTGAACTTGACACCCATCCTCCAAAGACCGTGAATGACATAATATTTAGCTCTATGGAACGGCCGGCAATTAACCAAATTGCTCATCAATCAGTTGACCTTGAGGAGAACAAGTCAGAAAATCACACACGAGGCTTTCAAAGATCTTTGGAATGGAACTTAAAATGCTGATAGGCCTGTAATTGGTCACCTAGGAGCTATCTCCTGTTTTGTGAATAGGCGTTATATAACTAGTCTTCCAGTAGCTTGTAGAGATTGAAGAAAAGGAGGCGTGCTAATAAAAAGCTGAACTATTTTAAAAATATGTGGAGTAAACCATCATGACCTGCACCCATGCCTGTATCCAGCCCTGACAGCCTAGTGTATATGTCTGATATAGAAACAGTTAAGCTGTTTAGATGTAAATTATTAAGTATCACTTCATTGGGTATATGGCATGTTTTCATGCTATACATTTCTGAAAAGTATTCCGCAAACAGACCAACTATTTCTTCCCCATAGAACCAAGTGACACTTTTATAAGGAAGTTCATTAGGAATTTTGATTCTACCTATTTTGGAGTTTACAAACTTCCAGACATTTTTAAGCTAGTTCTAAGGGATATCTCAGTAATCTGAGCATAGTCTCGGTAACCCTGCCTCTTTAGAGCCTTACACACAGCTCTTGCGTTACAGAAATTAACATAGTCAACATATAAATTTGAGTTAACATACAGCTTATGTAGTTTTTCTTTTCGATATTTAATGATTTAAGTTCATCGATAAACCAAATGGGAAACTTCTTTGATTAATATCTTTTTAATGGTACAAATCGGTCTATACATAAATACATAATCATGTTATAGATAATGTTAATCATGTCATTGAGAGATTTATTCAAGAACAAATCATCCCAAACGAAACCGGACATAAACAATGAGGCAGCATTATAATCAACTAATTTAAAGTCTCTGTAAAACCCGTTGCCCACGAATTCCCTGTTTCCCTCACTTGAGGTTAGTTTAAGAGTGAATGATAATGGATGATGATACCTGTCAACCGGCAGCACAATTTTCTCCTCAGGAAGAGAATCCAGCAGAGAATTCGCCTCATTTAATATATGATTGACTTGAAATAAGCTGTGGAAAGAACATCTATTTGTCAGCACTTCCAAGGTTTCAACTTCATTGGGTGGAGCAGGAGCCCTCGCTGAGACAACAGAGCCGAGTTCTTCAGTGGACCAAATGCTGTGAGATAGGTTGAAATCTCCCAATATACAAATCTTCCAGTGAGGAAGTTCTTCGCAGAGTTTACCCAAGCAGTCACTAAAAGTTGCGTAGCTTTCAAAAGAAGCACGAGGTGGAAAATACCATGTTCCCAAGATATAATGTTTTTCACCAGAGCCGATTAAAACAAAGAGCTGTTCCAAATGAGGAGCTGAGGACAGGGGTTTACTTTTTATACTATTATACCGCAATGAGTACACCTCCACCTCTGGAGTATAAGTTGGTTTCGTTTGATCTAACTGTCCTGTAAATTTTCTAGTGATATAGGTAGACCTGTCTGAGAAGTCAGATGTCAGCCAGGTCTCATTAAATACAATTATGCTATAATGGGAATAAGAAGCATTGAGAAGCAATGAGTCCAGTTTGGTCCGGAGACCTCTAACATTCTGAAAATAGACTAACATGTCTGAAAAGGAATCTGTTTTTGACAAAGTTTTTGGCGTTGCTGAATAGTTAGATCAGTATCAATAAATATTTTTTGAGATCTATCAACATTTTTCTTATTTCTAAGCACTCTACGGCGGTGAAGCCGACTTGGGTCCGAAGAATTGAAGGTCAATTTTCTTGTGGTTCACCTGGGTCCTTCTTAGGGTCGACGTGGGTCCCTAACATCAGAATTTCAGTAATCCCTTAAAACTAAATTTTGTACATATTGTCACGACCTGTATTTTTTATCTGTGACGACACGCCTTACTTAGCGTGTAGGAGAGTAACTCAGATTTAGGAACGCACTACGTCAAGTTGAGAAGAGATTATAAAGGAGACATCGATAAAAACAATAACAGGTTTATTTACAAACAAACTTAACAACGGTTAGACTGTATACTAATAAAGGCGTGTTTCAGATTATAAATGAATTAAGAGTTTACACTATACCCAAGTAATATGAAATGCATGTCTTCTCGAGGGAGGCTTATTCAAAGTTTGTCTAGCAAGCGAGGCCACTATTTTATTAATAAAGTTTATGTGAGCGGGTTGTCTTTTATTTAGGTATTTGTTCTGATATTTATAAGGTAAGTCTTTTTAGGTTATCACAAATTGCTAAGGCACTTTCACTATATTTTGAAACTCCCCAAAAACTACCCCTTTACTAGAAGTTCTGATACTTCATGAATTCGACTCTCTCTATACTTTTAGTAGCCCCCGAATGCCGTATACCTGTGCATACGTTCACCCAGGTTAGGTAAGGACCTGACAACCTTATACCTGTGCATAAGTGTTCTCAGTTACGGGGGTTGTGGGATAGAACAACTAGAAGTGGACGTACCTGTGTACTGCCTAGCGACTAAATTGAGCGGTTTGTGAGACCCGAAAGTCTGATTAACTCGACGTTTGCCTGCGTATTTATATGTTACAAAATGCTGATGGCTGCATCATTAAGGATTAAAGTCGCTCCCGTCGACCGCTCAAATTGTTTACAATTAGCAGTGAATGTTTATATAACATTTTTCAAGTTCAAGTTCAAACTTGCGACAGGGTGATATTTAATTAGTGCAATTTTAATGAGGCAGTGATGCCGCTGTTACGTTAAAAGATGGTTCCGACCGCCCGACCGCGACGCAGCGGCCGCAGGCCGCCGGTACTTAAGGGATGGCAAGGGGGCGGAAATATAGGAACCTACATTGCTTACTATAAACGAGGTGTTATTTGGTCATTAACAATTGAAATTATTAGTAGATCAAACACTTGCAAAGGAGGAGCGTCATTCGACATTGTAGTCTAGTGTATAGTGACAGTGTGAGTTGCAAAATGGAGTGCACCTTAATTTCAAGTGGCAAAGGAAAACCATTATTGCTTATTAACGGGTACAAGTTTTGTTTCCAAAAAGAACTGAAATGTGGTATTAAAAAGTGGATATGTTCAAGTAAAAAATCACTTTGCAAAGCCTTCGTGAAAACAACTGGAGCAGAAAATACCATAATTGAAAAACTTATTATTTATTAATGTTATAGTCAATTGGACATAAACTATGAGTGTTATAGAATAATATATATTTTTCAAGAAAAAATGCTTTTTGGCGCGCTTAAGGGCGTAAGTAACCAGGAAGAACAGAAAATAAGATCTTTATGGCAGAACAGAGTGCCACTCTAAGGTTTACCTTCTGTGCGCATTTTTCAGGCTTAAACTCATTATTTTAAAAATAAAACAATATAAATACTCTCTACTTTTACATGCTTGTCCTCATCATGTTGGTCATTCGAGTCAAATTTGATAAATTTGTAAAATTAAAATTAGTTTAATCTGATACATTTTATGTCGCCAATTATTCCTTAATATTCAAGTTCTTGCTTATTACAGCCCATCACTGATAAGATTCGCGCATTGATTTGTCGCTGAAAATTAGTGCGCAGCTTCAAATCTACCGGTACTACACTACCTGTATATATTCTGGTATACCATCTTCTACTCGCTATTTAGTCATCATTGCTACAAAATAAAATAATATAACATACTGCTTATAGATGACTCTTATAGATTGTCGTACTTCTTACATAATGCTAATATGAAATCTTCTAATATTTTAATCATACTAAGTTGGTAGATTAAGGAATTGTCAATGTGCTCGTCATAACACTAACAAACTGAGTATTCGAATGACAGGAAAGTTTTGTTAAATGTTGAAGAGAACTGAATGTTTATAAAGTTTCAGACACATCTGTTCCTGTCCACTTCAAAAATTATTTTCTTTTTCCACACCGTCGCCTCGTTCTTAAATTTCTCTCTTATTTCTATAACGAGCACCTTAGTAATCCCACAATCTCCTTTCGACACCTATTGTAGATGTTAAGGATACTCGAGGCAATTTTCAAAATATTTCAATTCTCTTTAACACGGCTAGCAAAACCAACTTTATTTCTGAAAAGTGTGTTAATAGGCCTGTGCTTGCACGCTAAGAATCTTCTATTCCAATTATAGTTAAGACGATATATCATCAAAATCTACCAGTGGAAACACCTCACGGTCAATAAAATTAAACCATACCTTCTTTTTAGTGTGTTCGTTTTGACACAGATTCATTCGGATCAGCCCAAAATTTAGCTCTGGCCATTAGTAGGTCGACCTACTGCTTTGAAAGCTATACTTTACTAAATTCTTCAGGATCGATTGCCTTTGAATTGAAATTCTTCAATAGCTTCAACGGACTTGCTCGATTGTCATGCATTCTTAGATAATAATATTGACACTCTGCTTCAAAATTTTCGAAAAATGAAGCAGGTGCCCAAAGCCCTTTCTTTTCCATCGAATTATTAAAAATGTGAGGACTTTTATAGAACTTTAACTCATCGAGAGTCGTTAAACCAATTAACTGAACCTAAACCCAGCGTGATTTTAATGGTAGCTATCCTGGATCCAATGGCATCTCTCTTAATGATTGTTTGCTAAAGGAACATAAGCCTTTTAATTTATTAGGAGATTGCGACGAAACTCAGCGACCATTTAGCTCATTAAGCTCTACAAACAGTATCCCTATCCCCTGTTTGTAAATCTTATGGTCAATCAAATATTTTGAACATAAATAAAATAGGATTGGATTACTTTATTAGCAGATATAAATGTAATGCAGGGAAAAAACTGCAAATAAAAATACCCTTAATTCGCAAAATTTTCCTCCCTATAAAGCCATTCTAGTAAAAAAAAATAAATAGAACCAATCAAGTAGCAGCCATTTGGAGTAATGCTACTGAAGATTTAAACCTTCTTGGTTTAAATGTCCAAATGTTTTGGCAATGAGGCCGAACATAATGAAAGTGATGAAGTTGTGTCTCTTTTGATAGATTCCCAAATGATAAAGACGAAAACAGTGATTAAAAATTGTACCTATCTAGATTGCCAAAGGAAATATTTTTTATTTTATTGTTTAATTTATATTATTTATTTATAAAATGTCTAACTAAACTTTTTGATTATTTAGGTCTAAAATAACCTAGAAAATTTCTTTCTTTACTGAATTCCATTAACATTCTTTTCATTCAAAATTTCAACTGAATGTCTTGCCGTTCACACTAAATACTTTGTGCTTTACGTCTTCTTCGATTCTCTCAACTTAACTTGACCAGGATGTAAGACTTCTTTGATTTGAATCTCGATAGATTTTTCTACTTACAATTTTCCATCCGCCATTTTACCTTCTTCAGCCTTCAAGAGGGACGCTACGAGCTGTATTGTCGCAAAAAAATGCTGCTAAAACGCCCAAAAGAAGTTCTTTATCCAAGTTTGGGTAAAGAGAACAGAGTACACCAAATATTCTATCAATTGAGAAAATGGCCAAAGGATTTTGGCGCCAACGGAGCTACAACTTTTTAAATGCTTTTTGAGTGAACGATTGTACTGCACTAAATTGAATTTTTCCTACCGGCAGGCGGCAAACTGAAATAGAGTGGGAAATTCGCGGGATGCGTTTTGAGAGGGTACAAAATATTCTTTCGTTATTTGACGTATTGTTGTTTACACAACATTGACAGAGACAAAGATATATTGAATTTAAACGTTTAAAAACGTGTTCCTTGACAGAGAATGACAATTTGCTTTTCGCGATTCTTTCATATAATGGAATCTATTATACCGACAATCCAGGTTCGGACTAGGGAGTAACTGAAATACAATGCACAAATTGTTGTATACCTGGGGTAAAATAAATATATTTGGAGTTTAATTATGGCTCATTCATACTACGAACACACAGGGTCTTATCACCAAACTATTCAAATCAAATCAAATCTTTTTAATTCCAAATAAATGACAATCTATAAAAAAAATCTACAGAACATCAATATTCGGAAAAAGTCAGAAAAAAAATACAAATATAAATATAAATACAAATACAAATATACACACCAGCTGGCGTATAGTTAAAAAACACATAGGTATACATATGTACTTACAACAGAATATGTCCTTTTTAATTAGGGCCAATTACCGAAATACAAGCCAAATAAATAAAACAACAAATATGAGTAAAGAAATACAAATCACATTTCACAATGACATAGTCTACAGGCACAATACAGTTAACACAAAATAAAGTAGAGATTCAATTACAACAGCTCGTCTATGCGATAAAATGCTTGAGAGCAGAGATATGTTTTGAGCCCGGCTTTAAAAATTCTCAAAGAAGGAGCATTTTTTATTGCAACATCGAGTCGATTGTATAAGTGAATGCCCTTTACTAGAAAACTCCTCTGAAATGTACAATGCGACTCCTGTTTCTTGTATTGTAGCAGTGAGTAGGCTGACTGCTCAGAAAAGCTTCAATGTTTTTATGTACGTACACGCACACTTCTAAAATATAAATTGAGGGAACTGTAAGAACACTAAGTTGCTTGAAATATTCACGACAGCTGTCTCTGTAATTCAGTCCAGCTATGATTCTTAAACAGTATTTCTGAATAATAAAAATTCTTGAAATATTGGTTGCATTACCCCAATTAACAATTCCATACCTGACATGAACAAAAGAAGTAGCATAGTATAGAGTTAAAAGAATATCTTGACTGCAGTGCCTGGACATGAATCTTAGTCCATACAGCTATGTCTTAGTTTTCCGGCGAGAATCTCGATATGACTACTCCATGAAAGTTTACTGTCATATACTACACCCAACAACCCAACGCATTCAGATGATTTAACCTCGCTGTCTGTTCTTGAGAAAAGTGTAAGGTCGTGACTGTGTATACCAAGTCTAAAGTTAACTAAAGCTGTTTTGGCCAAATTTAAATTTAAATCATTTTTTCTTGACCAGGTCATGATACGTTTGTATACAAGTTCACACCCTTGTGTCAAGGACTGTAAACAATCAGCAGTTACCAAAATATTCGTATCGTCCGCATAGCATACAACATGTACATCAGCTGAAGCTTGCAGATAACCTATGAGATCATTGGCAAATACATTATAAAGCAGAGGGCCAAGTACGGACCCCTGGGGAACTCCTCTTTGCAGGACGGTAGCATTACTGGCACGTCTATCATTAACACAAACATATTGGCCTCTATTACTTAAGTACGAACGCATAAGCGCCAGAGATCCAGCCCTAATACCGTATCGCTCCAATTTCAGAAGAAGGAGTTTATGCGGCACCAAGTCAAAAGCGCGGGAGAAGTCAACAAATAATCCGGCGGTATAATTCCTGCTATCCAGTTTACTCATTATTATGGACGTAAATTCACACATGGCCGACTCAGTACTCATGCCTTTAGTAAAACCATGCTGACGGCTAGAGAGAACTTTATTTTTACAGAAATAAGAAGCTAGTCTGTCCTTTATAATAATTTCAAAAACTTTTGAAAAACTTGATAATAAACTTATTGCCCTGTGATTGGAATATTTGTTAGGGTCTCCTTTTTTAAATATTGGTCGGACAACTGCAAGCTTGAGCTTGCTAGGGTTAGTTAGACAAAAAAATCATGTTCAAAATATGAGCAAGAGGCTTACAAACATAAAGTTGACAGTATCTTATTAAATTATTTGAAATTTCATCACACCCAGATAAGTTTGATGTTTTTAACTTCCCAACTGCATTTAGAATGTCATTCTCCAATACTGGTGCAAAAAATATTGTACTATCTAACACCGTAACATTAGCACGTAAGAAATCTAAGTCGTATATACAATCACTCTGTCCTAGTGTAAAAACCTGAAGGAAATTTTCAGCAACGCATTCATCAGACAGTTTTACATCATCCCGATATATACAAATATCGGTTCGACCACTATTTGAATTACCCTTTACTTTATCTATAATATTCCACATTGTTTTGCTTTTATTCATCGAATTCATTATTTTATTATCATAGAATTGTTTTCTAGTTTGTTCACGCAGTTTTCTATATTCTTTGTGTAGTTGCTTCGATCTTTCTTTGAAATTTGGCTGTATTTTGGCCAATTCAGTGCAGTCTGCAACTCTTTCTTTGAGATCCTGTAGTTCTTCCGTCATCCATGCATCAGAGAAGTATTTTTTTCCCACCAGAATTTTCTTCCGGGAAAAATGTGCCTGTAGATAGTGCATCATAATAGCAGAAAATTCATTCCATGCATGTTCAGAACTGTTAGACTCATAAACCGTTTCCCATGCTTCTCCAGACAAGCTGTTCACAAAAGATTGTTTGTTATTTGCATTAAATATTCGTCGCTCTACATATGTATTCTTCTTCTTTGGTACTGATTTATCCAATCTTAGTACCTGCGAAAAGTGATCCGAAAGATGTAAATCACGAACGTATGAGGTAAATGCACCAATTTCAGACGAATCCAAAAAATTGTCAATGCACGAGCTAGTCTGAGCAGTCACCTTTGTGGGTCTATTTATGGTTACAGCTATGTCAAAACTAGACAACAAATCCCTTAAATGAACTAACTTGTTATTATTATCTAAAAAATCTAAGTTAAAATCTCCGCCAATAACATAATCACAATCAGCTGATTCCAGCTTGTTAATTAAGCCACAAAACAAGTCCAAAAAGAGAAAAAAATCCCCCGAAGGGGGCCGGTAGACGACGCAGATAACTACTCCCTTATGCAGGTCTTTTATATACGTAGATGCGCACTCAATAATACCCTCAATACAATATTCCCGTGTTGAAAATGGGAGTGCAGTAAAACATGAATTTTTGTTTTTGTACAGAGATACACCCCCATGAATACTGTTCCTTCGACAAAAGGCATCAATTAAAGAAAAATTATCTAAAACATTTGTATCAATTTGTTCATCATTAAGCCAGTGTTCCGATATCATAAGAACATCGCAATAGTTGTTTCCCGTAAAAGTATCATTAATATCAAGTATTTTATTTGAAATGCACTGGATGTTTTGATGAATTAAAGTTAACTTATTATCGAAAAAACTTATTCTGGTCATTATGACGCGGCAAACTACTGACATTTTCTTGACACACTTCATTTAAAATATTACTAAGACCCACTTCGATATCCAAACAAAGGTCGACCTCTGTGCTTACTGAATTTACGACATCATTCAACATACTATCTATTTCCTGAATATCTTTATTACAGGCACGACTTTTACTAAGATTATTACTACTAAAATTCAGGTTAAAGTTGCTTTTATGCAGATTTAAATCTTGGCACAAAATTGTTTTCAACACAACTCTATTTGATAAATGTACGTAGGCTTTCACGGCCGGTGTCTCGATATGCGTGGGTTTCCGGGCTATTAGGCCGTTGTCCGTGTTGATTTCCTCCATAGCTTTCGGCTACAACTGCGGTAGCCATCCTCAGTGGTGTCTGGGTCGAAGCGTACGGCTCGAACACTCAACTGATACTGAGCCGATGTTGTGTTGCCGCTGTCGTGGAAACGGCTTTCGTTTTCCGCGATTTTTTCGCTTATTTTTGCTCCTATAAGGTTCTGGGATGTCTAAAACGCTAGATCTCGCCGAGACGCTCATTTTGAGCCATCAAACGTCAAAATCGGATCAAAATTGCCAAAATTACAGCGAATCTAAGAATTCGTGTATATCGCGACCCGCGACCTGCAGAGCCAGACCAATGGGCGCCGCTCTCCACCCACGAGGCGGCCCTAGCCACGTGCTTTCGATTTTCGAAATCGTTTTTCGCTTTGTTTTCTGCGAATTTTGAACGCACAGAAATGATATGCATATCGTCATGTAGGGAATTAAATTCTCTTTAATCTGATGTGACATATGCATGGATTGAACAATAATTAATGGCAAAAAACTGCAAAAAACTGCTAAATGCGCAATATGCCCATATATGGCAATAGTAGTTTCGTGTGCAGTTTTAGGGTAGGTTTTTCGCAGCTTCATGTGGTTTCGGGTGCAAAATAGGGCCCGTTTTTCCTGGTTTACTGCTGGTTAAGCAGGAGTTAGGTGGTGAAGTGTGCACAATTTCGCGAGCCGTGTGCATCTCAGCGTAACAAAAACCCCGCGTTTTTCGGACAAAGTATGATTCTTTCGTCATTTGTTGTACTGTCAACATATGATTCTTTCGTCGATCGTTGTGCTGTCAACGTGTGACTCTTTATTTTTTCAAACTGATAGTGTCTTTGACAGTCAGCTATAATAGTAAAATTTAAACAGTTTAATCAAGTCTTTGTCATCATACCGTGTGATAGACAAACCGCGTGCAGTCTTTTTCAATCTGCCTGATTTAGTCTCCGGGACAGATCGGCAAACTTCACAAATAACTGTGAACGCGAAAAAGTGAATTGAAGAGAGAAGAATCGCAGTGCTTTTCAGAAGCCTTGACTCAGCCGAGTTCTAATATCGCTGGAAGCCTGTTCTAAGACGTTCATCCCGGATTCAGCGTTTCCAAGCGCCCGGAGAGATCTTCTATCATCGATCCAACTACATCGAACCCATCTAGAAGCCATCAGCGTTCAACAAAAAGCACTGTGATACCGCTCGTTATTCGCGCTTTCTAGAGCACCGTTCGTACGCTCTAATTGGATTAACTTAATTGGATTATTACACAATTTAACGGATAGCTGCCTTCAGTGAACTTTTGGTGAGGTCGCATGTATATATATTTGCCATATATTGTTCTGTAGGGACCCAGGCATCGCGTTATTTTCGTAATTAGTTAATTTAACTTGTTGTAATCATTTGATAACTCGCTCTCATAACTAGTTTGTTTTAGACACTTAGTTACTGCTTCGAGCCGTTGTTTTTCATAAACTTTTAACTCGTTCAAGCCGCAAAAGCGCATTAGTTTAAAGTTGAAGTTGATTATTCTGTTAATTAATTAATCCTGCTCTTAGAAGCAACAGATCCATTAATTTTGAAACTCATAATCCGTTGTTTAGTGTTGAAAATTTCATGCTTAGGGACGTGGTGTGTTCTTAATTGTAATAATTAGCACCGTAATTAAAGTTTCCTAGAATTTTTTAACATATTGTATGAGTATCTAACTCTCTTTGCAGTAGAAATTGAGTTAGTATATTCCGTATTATCATAGTCTAGCCGCATTTTAGTAATTTTGGCGCTACGACTAGTAGAAACATTGTTGTGTTGCCCCAAAGTCTAGCTTAACTGTACACATTAAAATTGACACCTGTAGCATACCGCCTTCGAAAGTAGGTCACCGGGTCACTCGTGCTTTAAAACTAGGTCAGCTTTTGACCCACTTCTCGCATATTAACTGTTTAATAGATCTGAGTGCCTAGAGTAGTGATCTTGTGTTAAATACTTTAATAAGTATTCTTTGACAACTGGCTAACCATCCTAGCTCGTAGAGTGATACAGGGTGTTGACATTTTTGTAACGTTTTACAGTAAAGTGATAAATTCTTGAAGAGATCATTTAACGTATAAATTAAGTGTATTTTGTTTAACCTTTGATTAAAGTGAATCTCTCTTGAAGGCCACAGGCAACCTCTAAACATAGCTTTTCTTTTCCACAGGTTTTCTTTTGGCAACAAATAGAAAAAACATAATATAATAGAGCTTTTCTTTTTGAGTATTTTTTCTTTTAGCAGTAAATAGAAAAACTATTTTTTAAACGGTTGTTCTCAGACAGGCTCAGTCGAGCGAGAGAATAAGTTGTTTAGTTAGGACCCTGGGAAGTTATTCTATTGTGCATGCATATATCATTACAGGCGTTCCAGAGACAAAGCGAAGCCGGAACATCAGTAGTTAGCAGTAGTTAGAGGTTCTTTGGACTAACGTTCCAATTTTGACTGTATTATCTTGCTGTCTCGAAGTGAAATAGTGATATCTAGCATAGAGTTCTTCAGGGCCTTTTATGAACATTGTAACTATAAATTAGTGTATTAGCAGGAAAGTGGCTGTAGTGACAGACGTAGGAAGACGGACGCCAATCCCTTGCCCCCCTCTTTAACGTAGCTTTCATTACAGAGCGTCCCCCCGCCGAAAGAAGATAGACTATTGTCAATAATCGAAATTTAAATTCAATAACGTAAATAAACAACCTGAGCCCTTCATATTAGAAGTAATACTTCCAGGCTGTTCTAAGGAACCTACGCCGCTTGTGCAGGTTGTTTTTGAGTTGTTTTGGAAAATTTTGGATTTGAATTAGGCCACCGACGCCCAGTGCCTAACATAGGCTAAATTTTGTCGTATCTCGGATATTCCACGTCCGGTGATACATTGCTACGCGTCCCAGGACTAAGGCGGTTCTCAGATTTGATTGATAATTAAATATTTCTTCTTATCTCCCTCGTGGTGGTCCGCTAACGATTTCCTGTTAGCGGGGAAGGTGGTGGGTCCACTCAAAACCCCCCGGACTTAGAAACCCCGGTAGCTAATACATTAACCGTAACGAATAGTAGTAACGCTACTTGGCATCCCAAAACCTTAGCAATTCATACACTCGTATCTGATTGAGATATAAGTGTACACACATATATAAAATAAATCGGGTATTCCTTCGGCTAACCTGTTTTACGGACGTAGCAGGGAACCCCCCTTTGGACGAAAAAGCGAACAAGAATCCGGGACAGAGGATAATCAGGGACATGGACAACAATCCTCCGCCACTCTTGGAATCTCTTGATCGACTTCAACAAATGCTATCAGGCGAGAATCTGGGACCAGATCAGCCAACCTACACATCTACCCCTATGCAGCCTCATCTCGTCACCAGAGTACCCGCTCTAAACGGACGACTTCAAGACTTCGTTCCCGGAGCAGCATCCGAGACAGGACATCCGCGGGACATGCTTGGAGAGGCACGCTATGTACCTTCGCGACGCCAGGAGGCGCCTGAAGAGCGTGCACGCCTAAATAGAGACCGAGACGACACCGCGCGGTAGTCATGCCTTCCGGACGGACGGAGGACTGAACGCCGTGGCGGACGTCGCGTCGGCCCCCGGGCCCGTTCATCGGGTCTGTTTTGATCTTGGTTTTCTCAAGCGGTGTGTGCCAGATTTTGTTAACATGAAAACCTTCTTCTTTTCTATTGAAATTTTCGCGGTGTGTATGTATCTCTATGGCTTCACGATGTAGTCTAGCGCTATAATGTTTTACCGAGGAAAGAACCTTCGTTTCGCTGAACAAAATTCGGTGATCTCCCTCCTGAAGGGCATGTTCGGCCACTGCAGACTTATCGGTGTACCCTAGGCGACAGGATCCTTTATGCTCTTTTAGCCTGGTGTTAATGCTTCGTTTGGTTGTTCCAACGTACACCTTTCCACATGAACAAGGAATTCGGTATACTCCAGAACTGGACAGAGGGTCTCTAGGGTCCTTTGCCGAGCGTAGGCAGTCTTTGATTTTCCTGGTTGGTTTGAAAATCGGTCTTACATTCCTCTTTTCTAGGATTCTGCCTACTCGGTCAGTGATTCCTTTGATATATGGTAGGACCGCTATCCCGCAAGGTTCTGTTGCTTCTCGGTTTTGGTTCCTGTTCGGTCTCTTCGGGTACATCGCTCGTCTGACTTCCCCTATTTTATATCCATTGGCTTGGAGCGTACTTGTGAGGTGTTCAAATTCGCGTGTTAGATGTTGGGGTTCACAGATTCGCCGAGCCCTGTCAACAAGCGTCTTGATTACTCCTCGTTGCTGCCTCGGGTGGTGGTTAGAGTTGTATTGTAGGTAGTGGTCGGTGTGCGTGGATTTGCGATATACTTTGTGTCCCAACTTTCCATCCGCCTGTCTAGTGACTAAGACATCCAAAAACGGTAGTTCACCGTTCTTCTCGACTTCCATCGTAAACTGAATCTTAGGGTGTATACCATTCAAATGCCGTAGAAACTTGTTGAGTTCCTGGTCTCCGTGTCCCCATATCACAAAGGTGTCATCTACGTATCGTAGCCAACAGCTAGGGCGCCTTGGAGCGGATTGCAACGCTGTTTCCCCGAACTTTTCCATATAGAAATTAGCCACTGTTGGGCTTATTGGGCTTCCCATGGCCACTCCGTCTTTTTGCTCATAGAAAGTGTTCTGCCACTGGAAATACGTGGTCGTCAGGGAGTGCTTGAACAGAGTGGTGATGTCCGCCGGGAACAGTTTTGCGATCTCCTCCTGTAATTGGTCTAGTGGAACGTTAGTAAAAAGTGAGATGACATCAAAGCTGACCAGTATCTCGCCGGGTTTGAGGCTTACGTGCCTTAACTTTTCCACAAAATGTCCGGCGTCCCTTACGTATGACTGTGTTCGTCCTATATACGGCTGTAACATGTCTGATAAGTGACGAGCCAGTGCATATGTGGGGGATCCAATGGCGCTGACAATGGGTCTGAGTGGTACTCCCTCTTTATGAATCTTGGGCAATCCATAGAGTCTTGGCGGGAGTGCTTCCGAATTGCAAAGTTTCTGCTGTACGTCCGATGTTAACGTGGATTTCTTAATTAACTGGTTGGACTGCCTCAGAACTCTCTGCGTTGGGTCTCTAGGAAGCGTTCTGTATGTTTCTGGGTCGAGCAGATTTCCTAGTTTGTTCTCATAATCGGCAGTGATCATAATTACTGTTGCATTTCCCTTGTCGGCGGGTAAGATGATGATCTCCTGGTCTCTGCTTAGTACCCTCAACGCTTCCCTCTCTTCTCTGGAGATGTTACATTTGGGCGGTTTCGCTGTTTTTATCACTCTCGCCGTTTCTGCCCGTATCTCTTCGGCTACTTCTGGTGGTAATTTGTGAATGCCTGCCTCAACGTTAGAAATAATTTCCTCTATCGGTACTGTCTTTGGGGAGATTGCGAAATTTCCTCCCCTGGACAAGACCGCTAGTTCCGGGTCAGAGAGCTGTCGGTATGATAGGTTTACCACCGTCCTCTGGGTGTCTAATTCAGGCTGGTCGCTGGGGCGGTTGGGTGCCCGGCGTTCGAACTTTTTCTTCTGTCTGTCTGTGACTCTATTTGTTGATTCGCCAGTCAAAATATAATTACAAATCGCGCCACACAATTTTTGCTTGGTATACCAATATAGTTTATTCTTTCTCACATTTTCAAAAACCCTAATTGAGATGTTATTTAGCAAATTAAATTTGTTGATACAATCTAAAACTCTTTTATAGACAGTAGACACCCTCATGTCGTACTTCACACAAACAACAAGATTGGTAAACTTTCCCACTGAAAGCATATTGTCTAAATCTTTTTTTCTTAAGCTAGAATAGTTATTTAGCAGCAACACCACAAAGTCTGTTTGCCCACATTGTCTTGTTCGGTTAAAAATGTCATTTGAAACAGTACTAAAGTTCGCTCCCGGTTTTACCCACCCTTCTACAGTGTAGTGAGATTTATTTAATAGTTTATTAATATGAACTGAGCAATTAGTGGCATAGCCGTCGCCGTAAATTAACACTTTTTTGGTGCGTTTAAGGTTACGACTTTTTAGGCTATCACTTGCTCTTACTCCGTTTGTATCGTCCTTTATTTTGTCCATATTTTTACATCCTGTTAATGTTTCTTGTGTAAGTTGATCGTTGTTGTCTTTTTCTTCATCAGCTGCGCATGAACTAGTGTTAATGTTTAGTTTACACTGGGTTCCCACTTCACATGCCTTCCTTATCTCTCCCTGTTTCCTTTCAAGTGTGGTTGGCAATTTCTCTGTTTGGGTAGAGCACTCCATTAAGTTACTTTCAGTTTGGGTCGCAGCAGAAATCTGGAATATTCTATTTTCTTTGTTAATATTTTCTATTATAGTTTTTAAATTAATAACCTCCGCTTTTTTGTTTTTAAGATATTGCAAGAGATAGTTTATTTTTTGTTTGCTTTTTTCGTTCTCATCACCTAATTTTTCACATTTATCCTGAAGATCGGCAAGTCTATTTTGTAGTTTTAGAATTATATTCTGACTAGTGTCCCTGTTATTGCCACTTTCGTCATCATCACAAGTAATGCGTGTATAGCTTATATTGGGAGAAGTACTTTCTGTAAGTTCCGTAATTGTTAACACTTTTTTTGTTCTTGGTCGTAAGCCCATTCTCAACGATGTGCCCTCCATAACTGATTATAACTAAACACAACCCAAATTTTATGATATCGCTATCGCTATCGTCGATTTCAATATACAGGGCTTTCATTTAAAAACTAGCCAGCCGAAATAACTTTGAAAATATGTTTAAAAGAAAAAACCAAAAAAAATACGTTCATTTATATTTACGGGGGGACACATTTTACAAGTATCTGTCACCCTGCAGTTTCGACCCCTAAGCGGGGGCGAATATCATTTCGAAAAGTTTAAATGGAAAGGAGTATCATGTGATAGTTTTTTTGAAAGGTCTCTTTTTTCCAATCTTTTGACACATTATTTTTTAAAATCGGATTATTTTTTAGAGAGTAATGCCGTTTTAAACTTTCAAATTCAATTTATTCACATTATTAATATTTTAAGCGTGAGAATTACCTCGTACTTAAATTAGATGTTGAAAATGTCCGCCATTGTTGGTAAGACAATGGTAAAGTCTCAGCTCGAATTGCTCCCTCAAATTTTGAAACGTCTCTGGTGTAATCTGTTCACACTCCTCCACTATTCTACGTCTAAGTTCAGGAATATCGCGAGGTTCAGTTTTATACACCACACTTTTTAGATGTCCCCACAAAAAAAATCAAGGGGTGTTAGGTCGGGTGATCTCGCTGGCCATTCTATAGCGCCCCTTCTTCCGATCCATTTATCTGGAAATGTCTCATTAGGCCAATTTCGTACAGGCAAGGCATAATGTGGAGGTGCTCCGTCCTGTTGAAAAAAAAGGTTTTCTTCGTCTAGCAACAAATTTCCATCTTGATCTATTTGATTTTCTAAAGATTCAGTTATAAGGGGATTTATCACATTTTCTAATAAGTCCAAATACAATTCCCCAGTTAAATTTTCTTCCATGAATATAGGACCAATAATTTTATTTCCAAGAATTCCGGCCCATACGTTGATTTTCTGAGGATATTGACTGTGCTCTTCCCGGAAAATATGTGGATTTATATTGTCCCAGTAATTACAATTATGTTTATTGACGAATCCATTTAAAAAGAAACTTGCCTCGTCAGTAAAACAAATATTTTTAATAAAATTATGGTCTTCATTTGCCCTTTCAGTCACTATTTCGCAGAATTCCATCCTTCTGTCATAATCATCCTCAGCAAGCTGTTGTAAAAGGTGTATTTTGTAGGAAAATAATTTATTTATTTATTTATTTATTTATTTATCTATTTCAACGGCAGAGCCAATTTACAAAAAAAATACACAAATATATATAAGGTCACAAATTGTGGCAAATATAAATGTACATACAAAATCTCCATAAATCTAAACTTAACAACAATATCACAAAACTGCACAGGATCAATATTGCATATACTTACGACGATCTCAAAAAATTTGACTAGACAACTTTTCTTTAAAAGATCTTAGGTTACCTATAAAAGGGTCAAGGTCAAGCACATTGCATGCACTCATCATTCTTGTTAGCGGTGAGAAGAGGCCATAATTTGCATGGTGAAAGGGCAAACGAAACATGGTAGGATTATGACATGTATAGTAGGTGTTAAGGGGTATATTTGATAAAATCACAGGACAATAGTAAATTCCACTTAATATCTTGTAGAATATTAACAGGTCGGAGCAAACTCTTCTATCTTTAAGACTCACAATGTTAATTCTGGTCTGTATTTCTTCATAGTTAATATGGAAGTTGTTGTAAATATTAATATTCGCTCTAAAGACAATAGCACGAAGAAAGGCCTTTTGAACACTTTCTATGGTCTCAATGTGGCAGTCATAGGAAGGTGACCATACTGCAGAGGCATACTCAAGTCCAGATCGGACAATGGAAAAGTAGAGGATTTTTAAGCAGGTTAATGATAGTTGCGCAGAGTTACGCAAAACGAACCCAACATTACGCATACCTTTGTTACTAATTTCAGAATAATGAGGCACAAATGTCAATTTACTATCCACCAATACACCCAAGTCTCTAACACTAGTTATTTAGCCTTAACGTTTTATGCACAGAGCCGACGGAAATATTTGTTAACCTGGAGACTTTTGGTATTGATGTTTGAGGATCCATGGCAAAATTACCTAAAATCTCAATTTGTGCAGCTTCAGTTAAAACTCTACGATTCTTGACAATTTTATTGCCCACACTTCCAGTTTCTTGAAATTTATTAACCAAATCCAACACATACTGATGGCCAAGATTTTTATCGGGATGTCTCTTATTAAAAACACGAGCACTTCTGCGTGCACAGCATTGTTCTTCCCCATAAATAAAGATTATTTCAATTTTTTCTTGTAAAGAATAAACCATTGTCGAAAATTGTTGGTCAGTACACAACGAAACTAATACTAATAATAAATTCTTTAAATTTACAGACACAAATAATCTTTCGCAAAATACATTTAAGGTTTTTTCTGACTTGTTTATCTCGGTATTTACTACTCATGCATTTTTTGAAATTACAACTCAACATTTTTAATTTTTTACGGTTCTAGATGATAAGCCGGTGAAAAGTAATCCGATTTTAAAAAATAATGTGTCAAAAGATTGGAAAAAAAGAGACCTTTAAAAAAAGCTATCACATGATACCCCTTTCCATTTAAACTTTTAGAAGTGATATTCACCCCCGCTTAGGGGTTGAAACTGCAGGGTGACAGACACTTGTAAAATGTGTCCCCCCAGTAAATATAAATTAACGTGTTTTTTGGTTTTTTTCTTTTAAACATATTTTAAAAGTTATTTCGGCTGGCTAGTTTTGAAATGAAAGCCCTGTATAATATATTCGGTGAAAAACGATAAGTTAATACACTTGTTGGGGTGTTTCCCCAACAGTGTGTGTGCCACTGCCATAAAAAAAATTAAAATTTAATCCAAAATTGATACATTTTCATATAATTTGAATCAAATTTCCTTATGTAAGAGATAATTTCAAAAGAATACGTCTTTCCCAGCGAGCTGTCCGAGAAACGTAGCATAATAAATTAAAGAAAAATGCCGATCTCGGTCAAATTATAATTGGACGCTTTCTCGACAAAAAAATTCTTATTCAATTTGAATAAAGCCAAAAGATTTAAGTTCACATGTTTTTAGCACCATTAAAATGTCTTTTAACTTGGAATCTGGGGCTTTTCATATCATTTATGGGAAAAATATAATGAGTTCCTTATAAGAGAATTAACTTTGGAATGCAAATTTATATCACATTATAGTATGAATCATATAAGAAATTGTAACCAGCCTTAAGCGTTGGGTAACAAATATGTAACCTTATTTGACAGTTGCTTATTATGCTAGGTGTACTAGGCAGATTAATTTTGTTTAAAAGGGGTATGTCTTGGAAGTTAGGTGAGAGCGCCACTAAATGTATTTACTAGAAATTTGTCAATGATTATTGATCCTTGAAAATGGGGTAATAAATCTTAGAAAAATACTCGCTATAAGAACGTTGAAAAACTGTGGATACACGAACTAGTTATTATTTTGCCTGCAATTTATCAAAATAAACATCAAGATTGCAAATAACTTAATTATTTAGATATGAAAACTTACACAAACCCTTTCAGGACAATTATTCCTATCTCAAATTAATTTGACATTTTGGTAACTCCCAAAAACTAATGAGAAGATTTTCTTTTAATGTATTTCACCTATATTATCAGAATATGAAACAAAGCAAAATAAGATACTACTTTTTAATATGTGCCTTATAACATTAATAATGCCCAGCTCTTATTTTGAAATAATTCTAATAAACGTTGATTTCTCAAAGGTCTGACTACACACAGTCAATGATGAAACACTATAAATAGGAGGTATCTAAATAAACTAAACTAGCTTTATACGAAATCAAAGTGATAACCGCTCAAGTATGTATAGGCATAACAGGTAAATATATACAGGTATAAATGAAGTGATTATTAACCAAACTTAATCGAAATTAATCCCGTGGCAGCGACAATATCAGTAGATCAATAAACAGTCACTCAATTATACTAAATCAATAAGATAACCTGCGAAATAAATATGTACATGCATACTCGTTAAATATCTACAGGTAAACGAATTGAGCTCAACTCGATTCCGATATCAAGGCGAGAAATGAAATTTGCAAATTTCAGTTATTGGAAACAAATTACTGCCATGAGCTTTACAGCCATTTTTTTTTTTTATGGCAGTGGCACACACACTAAAGGTAGATCCTATGGCGCTCGACGAGCGGTGTGTGTGCGAAGATGTTGATTGACACGGTTCTTGAATATTTGTAGGTTGTAATTAGTGGGAAACAGATGTCCTGGAAGTGAGTTCCACAGTGATGCAGTGCGCCAGACAAAGGAGTTCTGGTAAAGCGATGTTCTAGGTGTTTCTAGTTGTACGACGAACTGGTGCGCTCCTGCCGTCTGTCGGGATTGCCTGACAGGAGTTGCCAAGGGCGGGATTATGTGGGCCAAATCCTGGGAACATCTGCCGTGAAAGTATCTGTAAAAGAGAGACATCTCGGCCACATGTCTGCGATGTTCCAGACTATCCAGATTCCGGGTCAACTCCGGATCGCCGACGAGACGCACAGCCCTCTTCTGAATGGAATCCAGCAGCTTTAGGGTACGCTTTGGTGCGGCACCCCAGATATGTGAGCAATATTCTAAGCATGGTCTTATTTGCGCTTTGTACAGCAAGAGCAACTGCTGCGGTGTATAGAGTTTTTTGTTGCGAAATAGCGCACCAAGCTTCTGGGAGGCTGATTTTGCGATGTTAGCAACATGGTCATGCCATGACATATTGCTGTTGACCGAGACACCCAGCAGCCCGATTGACGAGGATGAAGGAAAGGTCGATCCTGCCATAATGATGTCAGGGCCCGCTGTATTGGCCCTCTTAGTAAACGTTGCTGCTTGGGTCTTTGCTGCATTGAACTGGACCAAATTTCGGTCGCCCCAAGTTTGAACTTTCTCCAGGTCTTGATTAATTGCTGTAATCTGCTCCTGTCTGCGGTGATGAGTCTCAGTCGCTGGTAAGGGTTTTTCTGATCTAAAGTGGGAGACAAGGGTACTGTCATCTGCAAAACTGTAAACAGGATTATTCGTTTCGATCAGCAGGTCATTAATATAGATGAGGAACAGAGTTGGTGAAAGTATTGCGCCCTGAGGCACGCCCGCGTTGATGGTGAATGTGTCCGAGATGTGTCCATCGACTGCAACATGTAGGGATCGGTTCTTAAGGAAACTGGCCAGCCAGCTGCAGAGAGAGGCGGGCAGTCCCAAGGACGGCAGTTTGTTGAGCAGTCCGTCATGCCAAACTCTGTCGAATGCCTTTGAAATATCCAACGCAATCGCTCGAGACTCTCCGTAGTTTTCA